>JADDOH010016338.1:0-58635 GCA_016648135.1 Agrypnia vestita | reverse complement strand
ACATAACATTTTAGAATTCGGATCAAGAGCCTCCAGACAGCTGGGTAGATAGATATTGACGAGACTAAGCGAAAAAGCGAGACCCGTTCGCTGCGAGACTAATCCGAGTGATTTATTAATGCGAACGAACTGATTCGAATATAATCTCGCAGATCAAAGGAACAGTACTTACATTTAATTTTAATTAATGGGTAGATAATTGGGGTAGGCGGAAGGAAAAAGAAGAAAAACAACGAACGAGTATAATTATGTGCGTTATGTGAGCGATCAACCGGCTCGGAAGTAATGAAATGTTATCACGTTCATTGTACATTATATTTTAAAATTTCGTTTGTTAGAATCATACTTACTATTTAGATAGGTACTAAGTAAGGAGGTGTTATATTAGGTCCTTACATATGAAATTGGCGTTTAGTATGGGAGGAACATAAAGCCGATTTTTTTTTTATTATAATATATTTACTTAATCAAAGTATGTACCATTGCTATCTATGCACTTTTGCCATCTCATAGGTAGTTCATCGATCCCTTTACTAAAAAAATCCATTCGGACGGGAATCAATAAAATCTTTGAAGGCGGTTTGGACTGCTCCATCGGAGTTGAATTTTTTCCTTTGCAAGAAGTTATCCAAATTTCGAAAAAAATGGTAATCTGTTGGGGCAAGGTCCGGAGAGTACGGTGGATGTCTTAGACATTCCAATTGAAGCTCCTAATTTGGTAGCCGTCTGTTGTGCAGTGTGTGGTCTAGCGTTATCATGAAGCAGCAGTGGCCTAGAGCGATTAACGAGCCTCGGTTGTTTAGCAGCTAGCTTTTCCATCATGGTTTGCAGTTGCTGACAATAGACATCTGCCGTAATCGTCTGGCCAGATTTAAGAAAGCTGTAGTGAACGACACCAGCACTAGTCCACCAAACGCTCACAAGTAACTTTTTTGGAGTCAATTTTCGCTTGGGGCATGGTTTGGCTGGTTCGGCAGGGTTCAGCCATTGCGATGAGCGCTTCCGATTATCGTACAGGATCCACTTTTCATCACAGGTAATGATTCGATTTAAAATCCCTTCATTATTGTGCCGGTTGAGTAATGCAACGCAGCAGTCAACGCGCGTTTGTTGATTTGCTTCACTCAATTCGTGAGGTACCCACCTTTCAAGCTTTTTCACCTTACCAATTTGCTTCAAGTGGATTAAAACAGTTTATCACTAACACCGCAGCCTGCAGCTAACTCGGATGTGGTTTGCGATGGATCCGCTTCCACAATAGCCTTCAATTCTTCATTATCAACTTTGGTCTCCGGCCGTCCACGGGGCTTGTTCTGCAGGTCGAAATTTCCAGAACGAAAACGTTGGAACCAAAAACGCACTGTGTTTTCTTTGCGGCACCGTCGCCATACACATCATTAATCCTTCGAGCCGTTTCTGCAGCACTGGTGCCACGGTGGAACTCGTACTCGTAAATAACGCGATATTTCAAGTTTTTCATTTTGTAAACTGAGTGACGCAAAGAAAAAAACAATTGAGGAAAAAACAAATGAATTATAATTTTCAAAACACAAATACACGAGTAAATAGCTGTATAAATTTGGATTTGGAATTCCTAACCAAAGAGAAGATATTTGAGATCAAATTTGCCAGTACGGCAAAACGCCAATTTCATATGTAAGGACCTAATATTTTTAATTCGAATATATATGTAGGGAAGCCCGTGTAGGTACTGAATTCAGTTCTTTACCGGGACGCGAAAGGACATATTTTAATTTTAAAACATGCGTGTGTTGTGGTTTACCGATAAGGAGAATTTTTTTTTTAAAATTAAAATTGATTTGCTGAAATATTTATTTACTCATTAGTCTTAAGTATATCTCCTTTAGAATATTCTTCATCAGATATATTAAACTTTTTTCAATCTTCGAAGCACTTCTGGACCACAATTATAGAAAAGGCGTTTAGCTCATTCCGTCAATGTAACAGAACTAGTCTACTATACTTTACAGGTAGATTCCTGTCTAAATTATGTGTCGAAAATGTTCAAATATCGATAGTTACGGAAATTAACGACTTCAAATTTTGCATTTTTTCTCTCTCAATATTTCCGGTTTATTTTCTGTAAAACGTACAGTAATTTACATTGAATATCAAAAAAATCATTAAACCGAATGAATTTTTAATATTCGATAATTTAAACAAGTTAGTTTCGTGATAGTTCAACGTTATACAGAAATTTCCATAAATATTGAAAAAAAATGCAAGCATTGAAATCCTTATTTCCATAACTATTGTGGGCTAGTTCTGTTACATCTTGTATATGCGGATCTTTTTAATTGTGCGACCTTTCCTATTCTCGAAGACGGAAAAAAATCATGGACGACGTTTTGACTCGGAGCCTAGGCAGGAATCCACCTATAAAGTATTGTAGGCTAGATCTGTGTTACATCCTGTATTTTGATCAAACCACGATCAATTTTGCCCGTTTTTTGGAATCAAAGATTGTCGTTGTAAAAAAAGCTCGCAGCGGAAGGGTCAGCGACAGACATTCCGCCGCGAGTTGTCATTAGTCAGTATCGCTGACGATGATTTACGTCAAACGTAATGGAGACGACTGCGATAAAGTAGCCTGATGGATGTGAGCACAAATGGGGGGAAATCAAGACACAACGGATGAAAGGCACGTATCATAATGCGGCATTAATACTCGTAGAAAGTAGATGCCTTTTTATCAATTTACGGCACCACACTTTCTGTACTGAAGGAGCTGGCGAGCGCGAAACTTGGTCGGTAGCTGGTAGGACACGATGTCGCATTAAAGCCATGTATTCACTAGGGGACAAATTGTCCCTCAACAGCACGCGCGGCATAGAGTCTACGTGACGTTGCAACGTCGTGCACTGTTCCACGACCTCGCGCACAACATAGCGCGGCATTTCTACGTGCCGTGGCAACGTTGCCATGCGCACGGTACCCGAGCGTACTCACTGCAACATTCCGCGGAGCGTCAGTACCACGTGGTATGTTTACAAGTGAATACGCATGCGCTGTATCTGTCAAGATGACAATGTGGGGAAACGAAATTGTTCTTGAACTCATCGAGCTGTATCGATCGAAGATCGCATAGAATGTCCGTCCTTCTTTCTCTTTGCAGTAAATAATTTCGCATTCTCCTCTTTTTTCTCCTCTTACTTTTCGATAAACTCATTAACATAAACAGATACGCGGCTATCATCATAACCTCATAAGGCGATATATTTCCGCGACGTCTGGAAAACAATAATTATTTGCAAAAAGGACCTTGTTTTTAATAATATTCAATTTACTACAGTAAAACCTCGTTAATTTGAAATTGCGACCCAAAAAAACATTTCGAATTGCGCGGAACCCCGTTTTCGCCAAATGAGATACCGCAGCTGTCAACATAAGCTCATCGGGTGACATTTCCGCGACAAGATATGCGAGTCCCGGTGTGTACACGTCAAATGGCCGCGTCATTGTCCCCGAAACATGAGCGTAGATGTTGATGCGACATGCCGAGCGGAATGTTTCGCGATTTGTCCCCTAGTGAATACATGGCTTAACCCTCAGCACACCGTGATATAAACTACGCAGCCGCGATGTCAACGCGTCTTGCCGTAAAGAATTTGTGATTACTATATTGAAAAATATTTGTCCAAATGTAGTCTTCGACCTCCGGTAGGAGATGGCAATATAAGATTAAGTCTTCATATGTGGAAGTTGTTTTTTATTTTGTAAGATTGTTCTAGTCGTAATTGTGTGTGTTGTCGAATGATGCAATAAAGTGTCATTTTGTTATAATAATTGCTCTTGTTTAATAATTTTTAATGTTATGCATCTTTCCTTATTATTTGCTAGTTGTAGCCATTTATTCCCCCTCACAGCGGCTGTATCGTCGGCCCATCGATGCATATTTTATTCTACCAAGGTCTGAAGTGGAGACCTTGGGTGAATAAAAGAGGCGTCGAAAGACCTCAAAAGCTGATGGGGAAGAAATACAACTAGCAAATAGCGAGGAAGTATGGAAGGGTATGGAAGAAGTTTGTATCCAGCAGTGTAAAGATGGAGGCTGAAGAAGAAGAATGGAAATAAAACCCTTGATTCTCTTATTTAATTTACTTGAGACGTTTCACATAGTGGCATTTTCAATGGCACAATTCACCCCACATCTTGTATTTATATCGATGTTAATTTGTATTAAAAAACAGTTTTATAGTTTGTGTGCATAAAATGAAAACAGTTCTTAGGTACTCATGGCCGTTCAGAATTTTGTGAATAGGCTTTCATGGAGTACCAGCTCTGTCGGCGGATCCCGCAGTGGGATCCGTAACGTCGGACAAAAAGGTCGTAAATGCACGGCAGAATATCCCAGAAAACTCTAACCATGATAAATTTTTAGAATTTAATTGATAAATTACAGTTGTCTTTTGCTGTTGATTAATATTGACAAAGTTGTTCAAAGAAATCATTACATTGAAAATGCCCTCATAAGTCAAAATGTGTCTCAAATAAATCAAAATAGAATCAAAAACGAGTTTATTACTTACACTTATGTGTATTATTGAGTTGTACAAACTAACATTGGAAACGAATGAGAAAAAAATATATATACGATCCCCCTCTTTCTAAGGTGGTTTTATTAAATAAACAAAGATTGAATTTAAAAGAAATTATTTTTAGTAATATTCCCTTAACATAATTACGCGCCAGTATTTTTTTAGGATTAGAGCAAGACTAGAATATTAATTTCAAAATGCACGAATTTAGACTTGCGTTACCGCCTGGCAAGAGTAGGGTTAACTTGTTTGTCCGGTGTTAAGGCTCGTGATAGCAACGTTACTTTACAGTTTACCCTCAGTAAACCTTATTTCATTTTAAACACCAAACGGGATAATTTTAATTACCACACTTCTGGGTTGCCGCAACCGTTGCCTTTTGTCCGCTTGCCGATGCTGGACAATAATTATAAATTAACTATCATATAACTTACCAATAGAATACTCAAATAAGAGAATGTCTCGAAGTAGAGCCCTTATCAAGGTTTATCGATAAATCACAGTTACGGTGGCTGGGACATATCTTGCGAATGCCGGCAGATAGACTGCTAAAGCGGATATTCCAGGCAACACCAAAATACCAGTTGGAGGACTGCTGCGAAGCGAGGTTGCAAATAAATTGGGCTGACGTGGAGAGCGGAGCCCAGGATAGGAAAAGTAGGAACTTTCTGTGCGGTGCAGGGACGCCAACCCATAAGGATAAGGGGTAAAAGAAGACTATCTTACCATTTACGAACAGTGATAGAACACTGCACTTCATCTCACTCGTTCACTTTTATAATTCCTATGCATGGTTCCTTACTTTTTCAAGGCTTCGATCATGTAAAGTCACTTCAACTAGAGTTGTCATTATTTAACAAAAAAGTAAATAAAATAAAAATTTAAAGACATGCTTTTATACGCTTTCTTTGCATTCATTCGTAATTGATTTTTTAACATCACCCATGCAGTATCCAAATATTAAACACGTCGTTTTAAAGATTAAAACAAATTTTCGAACGGCATGTTCTTCAGCTGTTTCTGCGGCTTTTGCTTGTGTGTGACGTGATTATTAGTTTCAATCGAAATAATAATCAAATCATGTCGAAAATGACTGAATAATGTAAAGCCATCTGCTTTACGCAAATGTTGAAAGTTTGAGAGCTCTAGTTAGTCGGGAATTAGGTGAAAAATCAATTACAAGATTCCAACACAACAAACAGACTTAACGTTTGTTTGTGTATTAGAGCTTTCTCATTGAATTCATTAATTTCAAATATGTTAAACATAAAACAACAACATTGACGACGTTACAATGTTATACAATAACTGTCAAAATACCGAAATAGCAATATAGCTATTTTCAGAATACGGCCGAAAGAGAGTTAAATAAAAGTATGTAAAAATGCACATTTTTGAAGATAAACTTTGGGCGCATTTACGGTTTAAATTAATTAAATTAAAAAAATTGTTGTAATTTTATCTCTCAGACATCTACAATAAATTTAAGTTAATGGTTATTCCTCTATGGCCAAAATCCAGTGATTGTGTTCGTAAAAAATGTACAAAAAGTTTAATTAAATATTGTAAATATAATTTAAATGCATCTAGATGTAGGTACCCACTAAAATTCAAAACATTTATAAAAGATTCTCGATACAAAATGAATTACGAAACATGTTTCGAAGGCACCACAAAGGTCAAAACTTGCGCAGTTAACTTTGTCGTATTATGTCGGGCCTGTACTTTGGCCGGCTGTGATTATCCATCCACTTTTGGAGGTCCGCAATTAGGTATCTCCAATCAGGTAGACACGATTGTATTACGAAAATTACAGTCTTCTGCAGGAAGTCAACTTGTATCATTTGACGAACTATTTAATAGCAGTATAATGTCAGTTTATTTAGTTGCTCTAAATGGGGCAATTAGTTGTAGTTTAACATATACAAATTATATATATATATATATCTCATTCCTTAATTAGCTTCACTCGGAAAGGAAGCGTATATTATGACGTTTTTTAAACAAGATTTCGGTTATAGTAATCACAGGCTTATTTTAAAAATAAACACATCGTGATTGAAAAACGTCGAATTGGGCATTGTTCAGTAATCAGCGGAATACAATAATTATATGTGTAATAATGTAACGCATTCCAGTACAAATTTAATTACTAGGCAAATTCGAGAACACTTATTCAAATTGGAACATGAAAAATAACCTTGGAGCAAAATAGCGTACAATGTTAACAATGTTGTAGATTATTTCTTTGAATATTAAGCAGGTGAGGTAATTCGTATTTTTTAAAAATTTAATTGAAACTAGTTTTAATGAAAATCTGCATTTAAAGAACGCAGGCATTCAACTATTTTTAATTCGTGAAAACAATTTGCCTCATACGCACGGCTTGTATATACTAGTTGGATTGTCTTTCTTAAATGGAAAGAGGTCTACCAAAAATATAGTGGTTTCAATCAAGTGAATTTTTGTGATCTGATGAGGCGGCCCTCATAGCGCAGTGGGTATGACACTGGCTTCCCACACCGAGGGTTCCGGGTTCGATTCCCGGTGAGGCCATAAATAATCTATGTGATTTACTCAAGCCTGGGTGTTTTGCGATGTATGTCGCTTCTGTAATTGGGCCTCCTGGCCTGTTGAAGCGTAAAAAAAAGATCTACGTGATCGTGTCCGAAACGTAGACATAAGGAAAACTCGGAGAATAGAGGACATAGCGCGATGGATTAGATCCAGAAAGAGATTCTGGAAGGATTGCGTAGCCAGGATGGACAGAGACAGACTAGTGCAAAGCTACAGTAGCTAATGAAATCCCCTCTGGAGATGGAGGAATAACTGGACCTGTCATTCCAGGAGGCATAGTTTTCTGTACCACAGATCGACATATCTAATAAAAGAAAATTAATTTTTGTGTTTAATTCAATTAAAAATGTAATAGCTAATTAGTGCAAACATAAAAAAAAAAAAAATTTGCCGTCTTGTGGTCTGCGAGTCCTGGATGAGAGGTCGTTAATCCTCGTCATCGAGAAACAATAGTTCAAGGATCAACAGTGCGACCGGGGCTTACGGCATCGAGGGACTGTCCGACTGATTTATGGCCGAGTTAAATCCGACGCGAGACAGACTAATCCGACTCGGTTGGATAATAATTATTACTGTAAATTAATTACGGTCTAAGTCGTCCACAACACGAAACGCATCAGACAACAGTTCCGACCGGAGCCGGTGCCAATAAGGAAGTGCTGCCTAATGACACTCGACAGACCCGGGCCCGATCCCGCGTGCCCGAGATCACAGGACTACGCTTACCAACCGGTCAAACAGAGAAACTGTAATTCCATGCACCGGATTGCGGTACTCGTCTAAGGATTGATGTAGATTCCGCGCGAGCTAGACAAGGTTACATGCGCACTCCGCAAAACCAGCATTCTCAGTATTAATTTCGGGATTGCATCATTTAACCTTAACTACCTCGCGCGAAGAGACTCAAAAGGTGTGATATCCTTATGACGCGGAGACTCAAAAAGTGTATACAGAGTTCCATGCGATTGTGGAGCATTCTACATTAGACAAAACAAACACAATATTATACGTTTGAAGGAACATATTGGGGCAATTAAAAATAATAACTCTAATAAATCGGCAATTTGCAAACATGCATCCAAAGGGAATGTCAGTCATTTCATCAGATTTGACAAAACAAAAATCGCTATATATACTTAGATTAGTGAGAGTCCATTAACATATACAAACATCTTAATTTCAATAGAGACGATAGTTACAACTTTTTAAAGTATTTGGCGCCCTGTTCTCACGACGTTGATTCCGCCTTTAAGAGACGTCGCAGAAAAGCCCGAAGATGTGTACATATTGCAAACTGGCGACATCTATCGTAGAAATGAACGCTTCACAACAAAGTGCATATAATTTACGACCTCGGAAGAAATAATCAGTTCGGCCTCCACCTCCGTGGTGACAGGACGCTCTCCTGATGACGCTGGATAAAACTTGAGCGAAACGTCGAAATTTGCTTCTCAGTGAAATATACGGTTCGTAAAAAATATTCGGTTTATTTAACACAAATATTTAACGATATATTTAATGAAGTATATTTTTTTTAAATAAATAAAAACTCAAATTTAAAACCAAATTAATTAATCAATTAGAAAGACATACAGAAAAATCTAATCTACGAAAAAATATTTGGCTACTACCGGCATTCGAACCCGGACCGCCTCCTTTCCGGGGCCGGTGCTCTAACCATTAAGCTACAGGAGCCTTGTATATTTATATCAAATATTATAGCCAAATATTTTTTCGTAGATTAGATTTTTCTGTATGTCTATCCAATTGATTAATTAATTTGGTTTTAAATTTTCACAGAACTTTGTTCTGAAAAATTACAAGTTCACTAATATGAACGTGTTCTTGAATATACAACGTACATCTCTTATAAATGAAACATGATGAATGGCAGCGATTATAACAGGAATAGACAGATTACAGCAAGGATAGATCTGACACATAACCTGGAACGATGGCCAGCTCCGAGCGGCACCTGCGGTTACGGTACCCGCTTCCTCCGGCTTCGGCTCGGTATCCAGTTTGTCTCCTACGCGCCTATTGGCCGATATTATCCGGCACATCTGTACGGTAACGCTGATCGGCCGGTAACGGGATGGGCGGGGCAGCGCCGCTTCAATGAAAGACTGGATTCGATCCGATCGATATAGTTTAGCGGAGCACCGGCTCCATTCATGTCCACACGTCGATAGAAATTTAAAAAAATACATCAATGACTTTACAACTGTAAGAAAAGTCGCTTTATTTATTTTAAAGCCTGCAAAGTAGTACGTTGATATGTCAAATGGGTTATAGTGGCGAATCCGGACAAAAGGTAGTGTTTGGACGCATTGTTTAAACATAATTAATTTTAAACCCAATTATAGTAATATTTATATGGCACATTAAAAAATTATTCATTTTGATAGAGTCAAATAAAATTAATAACCTCACGAATGAGAATAACCTTACGAAACAAAATTTAAAAAAAATCTCGACGGTTTTAATAATTTTATTTGATTTGTATCAAAGTGTATGAATTTTTAAGTTATTCTTCTGAATAAGTGTACACTCTTAAATTAAATTAAATAAAAATTACTTTGTTCACAACAATTTAATACATAAAATATCAAAATTTTTCATGAAAAATGTTCTCATTTTCAGGATAACAACTATACTGTACCTACTATGCTATACTCTCTAGGTTCTTATCTAAATATAATTATGTCGTCTGTGTCCCGTAACTTGCTGGAATGAAGCTAGAATTACAACATTAGATAATTAGAGAGTGACACGCAATCAACGCGCAACACACAACGGTCGCACACCAAATTACCATGAATTTTCACTGGCGTACGGCCAGTACGCCCGTGAAAAATCTATACTGTGTATATAGCTCAGTATACTAGATATGCTGAAGAAAATTGTTCTTATTAAAACATGTTGATATGACATGAAAAATGGTGAAAACAAAATAAATTTGATTTTACTTAATTAAATGAATGTGTAATATTCAATATTAGTTACTGCAGTGATTGCTCAACGTTTTACAGAAAACATTACGTTTTACGAGACACCTGTTTGCTCATCTTATAATTTTTTTATTCTAGTTCACAAAATAACAAGTAGTATTTTAAATGTCGATAAAATTAAAATTAAAATTAAAAATAATGGTACTAAATGCGTCAGACAGATTAAAAATAATTACATTTTTATGTGACAATTTTATTTACTCATCTAAATAAATTTTAAGATATGAATAATATCCGACAAAACCGTGATTAAAATGTACACTAATAATTATCCGCAGAAATGTCCGTGTGTCACTGGACATCGGAATTTGAAAGAAAAATGATACAGTAAACGGGATGCATATGTAATTTTCTAATGAATAAGGTGGATTTTTAATTGAATAAAATCAAAATTAATTTGTTTTCATCACTGAAAACAAAGTAATCAATAATCATAATTCGATTATCTGTCGGTCCGTAACTTGCTGGAATTACGACTTAAGATAATTAGAGCGTGACACGCAATCAGCGCGAGGCCCAGGTTACACGCAATTTTCTTATAAATTATTAGTTTAGGACTAGTTTTGATCTTAATTTAATTAAATTAATATGTCACCGCATAGTGTTTACCTTTCATTCAGAGGTACAACTTTTCTTCGAAAAATTCATAGGGGACATGTTTGGTTGTGAATGGACATTTTTCGAAAAGAAAACAAACAAATCAATCATCGGAAGTTTGAATAGTGGAAAAATAAGTAATCTTGTTCTTCTTCAGCCTTCATCTGTCCACTGCTGGATATAGGCCTCTTTCATACCCTTCTAAAATCTTCGGCGGAGCCTGTAACCGATAGGAGATGCGCCCCCAGGTGGCGGATAGGGGAAAGCTCGCCAGATATGGAGGGTAGAAGGGAAATTAATTACCTCTCGCAGACCAACAGGCAGTAGCGTCTGACCCATAATGGGCGGCTACAAACAGCGTCTGTTCCCTATGTTAAGGGCGGCTAATTTCAAAGCTCACCAACCCGCAACTGGCAAGCGTGGTGTTTAAAGGGGGGGGGGTAAGGTTAATTCGTACAAAAAAGGCATATTTTTGTGAATTTTTTGTGACGACACAGTTAAAATCTCTTTATTAAAACAAATGGTACATAAAAGTATGACATTCGAAAAATATTGCGTAAAATTTTCAAGAAGAAATATTACAAATGGCAGCAATTATTCGGACGTGTCTCGGAAAAAAGTAGAATTGCGGTGTCCATCATAACTTGGTGCTGGATCATCTGAAATCAAAAAATCAAAGTGCATTCGTTAGATAATAGGTTTTCCCAGGTAACGCTCGGAGCGTTTTTTGAAATTTCAATTTTTCAATTTTTTGGAACACTTTGAAGGGAAAAATGCGATTTTTTGCGAAAAAAATCGACTAATTTGTTATTAAAAAATAAAAATAATTTGAAAAATAGTCTCCAGCGTTACCTCGTAAATTATGTACAGAAATAGTATTCAAAATTTCAAAAGGATCGGTGTAGTAGTTTTGGAGTTATGATGGACACCGACTTTGAAAAGGTGAAATGTGGGGAAAATGCTTTAAAGTTTTGCACACTGTAAAATTCAAAATAAAACTCGACACTTATTTTATACTTACACATAATCGTCGATGCCATGTTCACACAGCAAAAAGCTTTCATCATCAGCATCTTTTTGTCTTTGTCAACGCAAAACTCTTCCAATACAATAGCACGTCCGGTAGTCCTCAGGTGAGCGCGTCTCTTAGCTGCCCGAGCAGGTATAGAAAATCATTCTGAGTATCGCTCAAATGTTTATAATTTCGTCAATTTTGCTCCGATTGACTTGAAATTTTGAAACAGTATTCTTGCGATGTTATACATTCATATAAAAAATTAAAAATAAAATGCAAAAAAAAAGTTAAAAACCTTACCCCCCCCCCTTAATGCTAAACCCCTTACAAATGAAATGAACCCGAATCTTGTTACACGCAGATTATTCTTATTCATCTTTTTCCATTCACTTGAGATCGTTTTTTTTTACGTAATCATCAGGACGACATGATGAGAACGGTCTCCTGACTAAAGCGGGCGTTAATTTACTCTGCTAGAGGTCTTCCACGTTGTTTTTGTCGGTTATTAATTCCATTTCATTCTCCATTCTCTTCGTTCCACGAAACTTCCCCTGATTTGGAATCGCAAGTTGTACAGTCGCCACGTATACTCGATATACACGCATATAAAACCCTCGTTTTGTCCCAAGAACTTATAACTTCTCCAAGCGATACTTCGATAATTCGCAGAAAACAATTCAATATCATCACATTCCCTAACACGTCACCATCATTGGCCTTGTTTCCCTTGATGACTAAAAAAAAACTTGCATAATCCCTGCCCCGCCCCTCTGGTTAGTCATTATAACACCTGATGATGAGGAAGACTGCTTCTCTCGAAACTAAAGCTGTGAAAAATGTTTAGGTTAGTGTAGATTAAAATAATCTATTCTAATATACGGCCTATTATTCTCCACAAAAAGGGAAGAAATTGAGCTCTAAACCTCCTAAAAGACGAGACATAATAAGAAAGTATTACAACGTTACTGAAAAGGACAATAAATATTTATCCTTATACATTTTTTATTATTTTTTGTTTTGAACCGAGAAAGCACTGTCCGTTATAATACAGTAAAATACTAGTGTAGTGTATCAGGTAGTAAACCGAAAGTAATGTTTACTGTACTGCCGAAATCCCCGGCATCATAATGCTAATAGGCTTTAATTCCTCAAAATTTATAATGTACGTAAACAAAATTATTTTTAATCAAGACAAAATTAGAAGTCTCACAGGGACGAAGTTATTTATATGGAAAACGCGAATGAAAGTTTTTATATAGTGGCCACAGGTACTACCTGTGTGTTCTATTTTCTGTATTCTTTCAAATATTTTAAAGGACAATGTTTCGTTTTGAAAGTTGTACATGAAGGAACATACGTATATACAACGTACAAAATTTGATGATGTGTGGATGGTTCCTACGGTGGAATTGATGAATGTTACATTGTGTAAAGTGATTATTACGCCAGATCATACAGGTCATAAGCCCTGTGGCCACCCTACAAAGGCTTCCATACACGTCTCTCATATGAGAAATGTGTATGGAAGCTATTTATATAAATAGCTTCTGTGAGACTTCTGTAATTTATCTTAATTAATGATAGTCTCTCCATCCAATTGTCTCTCCAATTGTCATCCAAAATCCAGCAACTGTGTTCTCAGAACATAAACATAATAATATTGTTAAAAATTATTATTATTATTACTATTTAAAAGACCTGTTTCCAGACATCAAGAATAGAATTTGTTATTGTTTCTGATATTTACAAAGAATTTAATCGTACAAAAAATCTTGTTTGGACGTTTTTTAGACTTGTTAATTAATGATGTCGCTCATGATGCGCTTTCCGCCGTGTGACCACGAGGGAAATTAATTTCCCAACCCATTAACAACTCAATCGCGACAAAGCCTGATTTGCATACACACGCCAACCTTTACAATGGGTACTGACCTTTCGTATGAATGAAAACAAAAAGAGGCACCCGCGGAGAGCCGAATTTCGACACAACTCGACCGGTTACACAAGCCGGGCGAGCAAATGCAAAAATTGAAAGCGGTCTTCACCGAGTTCTCTCCATAAAATACAACCTTGACTGACTCAACTAGGCTCCACTTAGTTTCCCCCCTCTTCCAAAATAATCAATTAGGACAATTAAACTAAAAATATTAACCGCATAACCTGAATACGTCATTAAATAAAATCACGAAGTTATTTGACTGTAATTTCGGATATCCAACGAAACGTCGAGATTCGCTTCTCGGTAATACATACAGTGCGTATAAAATATCCGAAATTACAGTTAAATATTTCTAACGTAATAACAACCTTAACTCTTTAATCACGAAGTTATTTTATTTTTTTAATGAAAACACATTATATTGCGAATGTGCCATTTTTATTTTTAAAACACAGAGCTAAAATATTTGAAATAAATGAAGATAATAAAAATGAAACATGTAGAAAAAATATTAATCTATTGAAAAATATTTATTACAACTTCTCCAAATTAAAAATATAACTGATAAACCGATTTCACCATGTTAAACATTTATGATGCCAGGGTAAATCTATCTATATCTATATTACATCTAGATTACCTTATGTATAAAGTTGATAGCTGTTTGAAAATAGAAATTGTTTCATTGACGCAACATTTCATTAGGGGTATAAAACCAAAGGCAGCAAATTCCCACTGAGGTGTTAAGATAAATACAAAAAACCTGTCACTACCCAAGGAAATTTTTCCGGAATCTATGAAACCTACTTTGTATCGGAAATAAGTTATTAACAACAAGTGACATTTCAGTTTTCCTTTTATATATGTTTGTAAATAAATATTTAACTTTTAAATATAGATATTGCTGTATTTTTTACCAAATATTGACAATTTCAGCCAAGTGTAAAGAATATTTTCTATTCAAAATAAAATGAAGAAGACTCTTCCGAACTTTTTGCTACTACCTAGGAGACACCCTGTATAATTTATATAAACTATGAGATAATATACAAAGCCTAAAATGCAAGCAGAAGAGGGGTTTAAAAAAATAGTTTTAAAGTATATATACAATGACACATGTTAATTAAAATAAATTTTTCTGAAGTGTAAAATGTTATATAGCTTCATAAGATCCATGCTATCAAAAGCAATTGATAAAAACCACGGAGAAACCTTGTTAACAAATCAAAATGAAGGTCAAATGAGCAATACATTTGCAATGGACCATTCACAGCCTGCTGCTAGAATAGTTCCAGCTAACAAGCGCTGCTAAGGAATTTCAAGAAGACAATAACTAGAGCCATTTGATGGATGGTAAATTTAACAAAATTAAACAATTATTTTTACTTAAGAAGATGAATCGGAATAGATAAGGGGAGACATGGTACGTATGTAACATATGTTCGTTTGTGAATTTGAAATGTTAACGCTGTGTATTATTCGACATAATGCTATGAAAATTATCAACACGCGATTTTTTTTTTAAATCATCTTTACTCCGGATGATATTAGGATAGCCTCCAATTAAACACGGGATACATTGTATATGCACTTATATTTGTGGCTTGACGTGAGGAACGATCGTTCTACCTCCTGTGTATGTCGCGGGCGCAAAGCAAAAGAGACCGCGTCCCCAAAATGGCGGCCTATTTATATGCAGCGCCCCATAGGGATACCGCACATATCCTTTTTACTCAATATGTATTTTTAAAATTTATTATTAATATAGAAAGCTGGTTAAATGATATTTTGGATTTTTTAACTGTTGAATTTGAAATTTGATTATTTATAAATACAATTTTTCTCCAATGCTTTTCAGTATCAAATATTGGAGTATAAACAAAAGATATAAAAAAATCTTATACTTCTTATTTTAACATTTTGTCTATTAATTTTGTATCAAAATCATTATTAACGCAATCCGTTTAATAATATTCAATTCATTGTTAAAATTATCCACAGACAATGGAACATTAATTAAAAAAAATTCGAATTTACGGCTAAAAACGAAATAAAATTTCCGGAGATGGGTCTTGAATCCCGGGCCTGCAAACCCGAATACGGCAACGATAGCGATGTTGCTATCACCGAGCCTGCATTACCCGTCAAAATACAGTACATATATGTAGGACTTAGCAAAGACGCTAACCATTTCATGTTCCGCCCAATCGCCAGGGTTTAGAATAGTAAATTTAACTGCCGGCAGGGGAAATATAAAAGACAAAGATCAAATATTTTGATAAAAGTCGTTATTAATATTTCATGGGTGTCACTTTTGACGGGTTACAGCTGGTAAAGTATAGGGTGAGACCCCCTCTCGCCGCACTTCAGTCCCCGCTCGTCTTTAGCAAGTTGGCCTACATATTTAAAAAAAATAATTTTATTATTTGTTTTAATCTACTATATTCATTAATTACACCTACATGTTACGGAAAAACATTTCCATCGTCAGGGTGTTGTATAAATGTCAAAATATCAAAATGAATAATGTCTTTTGTTTTTTGGTTTTCTAAATTATTTATAAAATTAATTTTAAATATTATTAATGAAGTTCTTGATTAAACAAAATTATTGGATTTTTTTAGAAATGGACTAGTAGTTAAATTCAATTGATTATTAATAATATTTTGTTTACTTTTACATGCTTTACTAATTTCTAATGATTCTAAATTATTCAATTTCAGACAAAAATTATTTATGTGTAAAATATAAAGTCCTAATATTTTATTTTCAAATCATTTTCTAATAAATGATTTGAAAATTCAGAAAAACAATGATTATTCAGACATCTCATGAAGACGGAAGGGTTTTTCCGAAACATGTAGGTGTTATTAATGAATGTAGTAGATTCAAACAAATAATAAAATATTTTTTTTCAAATGTCAATCTACATAGTTGCTCAACCAATTGAAAAAATAAAAAATAAATACATATTTTTCCAAGTGTAATTAATATTCGTATTCACGATTAATTTTAATTCCACTAAGTCGATCTCACTGCTCAGTTCTGTTTGCACATATGAGCAATGAGTATACGATAATATTAGGTCCTTACATATGAAATTGACGTTTTGCCGTACTGGCAAATTTGATCTCAAATATCTTCTCTTTGGTTAGGAATTCCAAATCCAAATTTATACAACTATTTACTCATGTATTTGTGTTTTGAAAATTATAATTCATTTGTTTTTTCCTCAATTGTTTTTTTCTTTGCGTCACTCAGTTTACAAAATGAAAAACTTGAAATATCGCGTTATTTACGAGTACGAGTTCCACCGTGGCACCAGTACTGCAGAAAAGGCTCGAAGGATTAATGATGTGTATGGCGACGGTGCCGCAAAAGAAAACACAGTCCGTTTTTGGTTCCAACGTTTTCGTTCTGGAAATTTCGACCTGCAGAACAAGCCCCGTGGACGGCCGGAGACCAAAGTTGATAATGAAGAATTGAAGGCTATTGTGGAAGCGGATCCATCGCAAACCACATCCGAGTTAGATGCAGGCTGCGGTGTTAGTGATAAAACTGTTTTAATCCACTTGAAGCCAATTGGTAAGGTGAAAAAGCTTGAAAGGTGGGTACTATCACTGGCAATTGTTGACTAGAAGCAAAATCACAAACGCTCGGGTTGACGAGCCTGTGCGCTTGCATTACTCATCCCTGACACAATAAGGAAATGGTGATTTTTCTACAATCGAAATCGTTACCCCCTGTGATGAAAAGTGGATCCTGTACGATAATCGGAAGCGCTCATCGCAATGGCTGAACCCTGCCGAACCAGCCAAACCATGCCCCAAGCGAAAATTGACTCCAAAAGTTACTTGTGAGCGTTTGGTGGACTAGTGCTGGTGTCGTTCACTACAGCTTTCGTAAATCTGGCCAGACGATTACGGCAGATGTCTATTGTCAGCAACTGCAAACCATGATGGAAAAGCTAGCTGCTAAACAACCGAGGCTGGTTAATCGCTCTAGGCCCCTGCTGCTTCATGATAACGCTAGACCACACACTACACAACAGACGGCTACCAAATTAGAGGAGCTTCAATTGGAATGTCTAAGACATCCACGGTACTCTCCGGACCTTGCCCCAACAGATTACCATTTTTTTAGAAATTTGGATAACTTCTTGCAAAGGAAAAAATTCAACTCCCATGGGGCAGTCCAAACCGCCTTCAAAGATTTTATTGATTCCCGTCCGAATGGTTTTTTTAGTAAAGGGATCGATGAACTACCTATGAGATGGCAAAAGTGCATAGATAGCAATGGTACATACTTTGATTAAATAAATATATTATAATAAAAAAAAATCGGCTTTATGTTCCTCCCATACTAAACGTCAATTTCATATGTAAGGACCTAATATTTACTTCAATAGCTAATGGAAAAAAAAATTTCGAACACGATAATGAAATTTCACGTTACGACGATTAGAACCATTTCTTTTTAGAGCAATGCGGCCATTAAGAATAATCTCGACACTCTTGCGGTTAATTAAATATTTATGTAGAACATAAAAAGAAAGAAAATTATTTGGACGTGTACCACTGAACAAGTCATCTCCGCAGTCGTGACTAATTTTCTAAAGGGACCTAAATACAATGGTTGGACCCGGCTGGAACTTAGTTACACAGGTATTTAGCGCGAGCGGCAAAGGTTTAATTTCTTCGCTAACTGCCGAAGGTGACGTACTCGATAACCGCACGGCGAAGTTTCCATCTGATCGGCGGTGTGCGCTAGTTTACTAAGGCAATAACTATTAAGTTGCCTTTGTAGGCGCTTTGTTTAAGACGATCTTTTGAAACATTTTCTCTAAAATAAATAGACATTTTGGAAGATATTTTATTTTTAATGAGACATACTGCGTACAAAATACATAAAAAAAACAATACATCATTAATTTTAATTAATTGAACAACTTTGTATTATTAAACAATTTTTTTTTATCAATTAGAAAAGACATACACAAAAATCAAATTAACGAAAAATATTTTAAATGCCACCGGGATTCGAAACAACGGACCTCCATTCTATCCGGGGTTGTTTGTAGTCCGTATCTAATGTTATCCGATTTCGCCACGGCAGTCTGGTAAGTTAACGAAAATTTTTCGACCTTATAGTATTGTGTAGTCACTTTTTAATTGACAGAATGGAGGTCCGTTGGTTCGAATCCCGGTAGCAGTTAAAATATTTTTTCGTTCATTTGATTTTTCTATATGTCTTTTCTAATTGATTAATAAAAAATTGTTAAATAATTTGCAGAACTTTATTTTGAATTTGCAAATTCACGATAATAATGTGTTTTCTTTAATATAACTTTGTATTAACCACTTGACTAGTAACTCTACGTCTACCGGTTTCGATACCACCGTATCTTCATTAGGATGGACGCAAACTAACTATTCATTACTTATTCGGTCAGTTATTTTCAATGTTCACCCTGAAATTCCATCCTAAATATTGGTGAAAGAATTTTTGAAATCGGGTGAGTAGTTTCGGAGATTACCTCCTACACCCAACATTACAAACATTACATCTTTGCATTTTAGTATAGATTGAGATGAAACTATTTGAAGTAAGATATGTTTGAATTATTCAGTCGGAGATGCGCCGCGAGCCGAGGTGCGGGTGGCGTGTTTCGCTTTGACCCCGACGTTAGCGGCGAATAATCGCTGCGCGGAAATGTGGTTTGGCTACTAGATCACCTGGTCATCTCGGCTTAGCATTACACGAGCGTGCTCGCCCATTTCCAGGGGCGCACTCGGGCGAATCCGACGCGATATTAAATAGTCGGCAAATATGTAACACCACGACGCGTGCTGCCCACGTGTCAGCCGATAAATGCCGAGACATTTGGACATAAGAGAATATTAAATACATTGTCACTGTTTGTGTCAAAAATTATTAAGAGTGTAATGCCGAATGCCGAATGTTTTCCTAATTTAGAACCGTGCGTTTGTATATATTGTAGACATCGTGTTTTTAGAAAATTTCACATTAACATCTGCCAATGACAACAGACTCACCCATTAAAACACCGAGAAGCATAAATACACTAACACCAGAGGCGCGCAGTGAGAACAAGCGTGAATTTTATTAAAACATTTATTTGTAAAAAAATCGAAATTAAATATTTATCTAGCAGAATATTACGAAATATTAAAATCTGAATAACATCTATGTTAATTAGTGCGATATATCTGTTATTTCGGTTTCTTTTCAAAATATATACCTACGTAGGAAAAAGTCACGCTTCTTGTTCTCACAGCACGCCCCTGACTGACATATTGTGCATTACATTGAATCTATAGTAGAGATAGTACGCATCAATATGCAATTGAAATGTGTTGTGTACCTTGGTGTGCGTGCGTATGTGTAGGTCGAGTGCTGCGCGGGCCGACAGAGAGCGTGTGAACGAGATGGGCGGCCACTTAGCTCTAGCTCGGTGTGTCAGACAGACGGTCGCGACACAACCGAATATCGCATAAAATTGTTGGTATCTTAATGAAATAATTTTATTTCTGGCCACTTAACAAAATAAAATGACGGTGAGAGTAAACGAGTGCAGAGGTTAAGTCGTGGCGAATGCGACCCTGGCAGGACGCGAATCAGTAACCCACGATCCGCAGCACCGTTAGATCGGTCCGGGCCGCGCCGGGCCGGCCGAGCTACGTGCGCGAGATAACTCCGAGGCTCCAGTTCCGGCATGACGCCGGTGCCATTACACTCTTCGGATGCATTGCGAAACCGAGTCACCCTCGCGGCGGCCCCGCGATTCGGGTGCACTCTGAGCCGCGTAAAAGTGCAGCGGCGCTGCCGTCTGCCGCGCCACTTTTGTGCAAGACTGTTAATGTATGCACCGACCCCTGCATAATTCGCCAGCAACTAGACACCGCGTGCATCCTGTAAATTGAGCGCGTGGACTACGCATTTAGAATACCAAACAAGAGTGCATGAGGAGATCTACAAAGTGGAGTTTTGATAAAGAACAAATCAAAGAAAAAAATTGAGGACACACTTCTACAAGCATATGAATATGTATAGTAATAACATAAATATAATACGAGTAGAAACAAAGTAATGCCTTCAATAATTATCTACTGACTTTCGTACCTTTTCTAATAACTGTATTTTTATTGTATTTCTTTACTATTTTTATATTATATATACGCCTAAAAAATTATAGAGATAATTTCTTGAAACTTTGTGTAGGGTAGGGCGGGGCTAATAGTCCCAATTTTCACTTCAAGATTTATAATCCTTAAAATCAAGTACTTATTGCCAACTAAAAAGGTTTTACGAGACTATACGAATCAGCTTGATACACAAATAAACAAAAATGTTTTTAATTATTTCGTTTGGGAGAAATGTAGCGACAAATGCAAAATGAAATTTTGGACTTTTTGCCCCTCTGACGGGGTAAGAAGTCCGAACCTTGGGGTAAAAAGTCCATTAATCCTAGTCACTAACAAATTGGTTATTTGCGACCATTTCGGGGGTAATTAAAATCCATTACAGTTAAACCAATTTCTTTTAATACAACAATTTAATAATACAAATTTAGTAAGCATATTCAACATAGAATTTAAACATATCTAGATTTTTTTCTTGATCATCAGTAAAAACTTGGCGTGTGGGAAGGCAGCCAAAACGTATATTACCTGGATGTTTCTTATATCGTGCAATAAACCTTTTAATAGCTTTCCTGCAGATGCTGTAGTCTTTGCAGCTCGACACAACTTCTTATCACATTTAATGACGGAATCTGCAGCCTGTTTCGTAATACCCAGGGGTGTGGTTCCTCTATTAGTCATTTTTTATAATTACGCATTCTGAAAAAGAAAAAAAAACGACTATTTCATCACGTCACTGCATACATATACAGGGGCAAAAAGTTTTTATGCGGGGCAAGAATTTCCGTCAATGGACTTCTTGCCCCCATACCTACATCTAGTGATTCGCTTGGTTATAAAATAAAAACGGTAAGCAATTAGTAAAACGTTCTGACATGCATTACTTATGGACATAAGAAGATGGAAGATCGAACTTACCTTAACCTTTTCTGTACCTTCTGTGTGGATTTATAAAAGAATTTCAATCGAACATTTTTTTACTTTTTGGCGCAAAAAAATTCCGATAGAAATCCTACTTAAGTGTGCGTTCGGCGCCGACCCGCGACTTGGAGCATAGTACTCGCCCCCTATCCTACTCCTAACCCCCTATAGCATTTGTTTCTAACACTGTTCTTTAGTGAGTTATGTATTTCGGGACTTCTTACCCGCCGGACTTCTAGCCCCGCTCTACCCTACTAGATAGACACTTACTTGTAAACATTTTATTTGTACAATTAATTTGTAAACTATGTCTGTCTTAACACAGATTCTTCTAGTGAGACAGGCGTAGTCCAACCCGAATAAGTACTAAATAAATATTTTTTGTGTCTATTTTTGTGATATTTTCTTTCTCTATATGAAATATCAAAATCAATTATCTCTCTCAAAATATAAAACAGTGGAGAATTGCATTGCCATAGGAAATTCAAAAATGCTGATAGTTTCAGAGCTCTAGCTTGTCGGAAAGATTCGGAGACGTGTAAAAATGTGAAAAAATATATTAAATAATATAGTGATGACCTAACAAACACATCGGCGATACTGATTTTACAATTGAATAAATATTGCATATGACGATGAAATTCAAAATACAAGTAGGTAGCACTGAGGATATTTATAACATTTTTATTTTGATGTAATCAATTAATGACAATTAAATTAGAAAATCGGATGTTCAACCAACGCCATCAGCTGTCCACGATATAAATATGCATTATGTAGAATGTCATTCGTTCAAAATTTAGTCCGATTGCGCTCTAGGGCCCTGAGAAAATTTTAAAGACCTCACCATCCCGGACATTTCACTTTTTCTCTGCATGGACAAAATTTTGCACGTGTCTTTTCTCTTTAGAGCCTGCGCAAAACATTGACCTCCCGACCGTATCCTGGGCAACAACCGCTAAACGTACCAAATACCTAAATGTTGTATTGAGGGGGTGTCTAGTTTGTTATTGACTATTGGGTAGAGAGCCGTTAGGTTTGTAATTTTTCGTCTTCTTTATCAGGAGGCAAGCTAACTCCCGCGGCTTCGCACGCGTGGATTTTTATTAACTTTTAGTCATATTTTATCAATTTGTGTATTTACCTTAACATATAGGTATACGAGTATGCCGTCGCGGATTTTTTATAGAACTTTTTGAGTTGTACAACTTCTCTGTAGAAAGTATTTAAATATCTCTTACCGTTAAGGCAGCGTTCGTAAAAAACGCATCTCTCAACCATTTTTTCGTATGTCCACCGTGAAAGTCTATTCTAAATATTAGTGAAAGAATTTTTGAAATCAGATGCGTAGCTTCGGAGATTACCTCCCACATCCAAACTTAGAAACTTTACCTCTTTATATATTAGTGTAGATTAGCTTATTAGGCCAGTGCTCACGTACGCAGCTGAGACGTGGGTACTAACTAAGAGGAATAAGCGAGCACTGGACGTTTTTGAAAGGAAAGCTTTGAGGCGTATCTTCGGACCGGTTCTAGAAAATGGACTTTGGCGCAGACGTTACAACAATGAGCTTTATCTCTGTTTAAGGAGTCAAACGTCGCAAAATTTATAAAACTGGGAAGACTTCGATGGCTGGGTCATGCGGAGAGAGCATCAAGCACCAAAGTCCCTGCTGAACTCAAGGCCAATAGGGCGAATGAGCTTAGGAAGCCCAAAATTGAGATGGACTGACTCTGCCTTGGAGCTTCGGAACTGGAGAGAGCTGGCACTAAACCGAGATGAGTGGAGGATGACTCATGAGGAGGCCAAGATCCACCAAGGGTTGTAGTGCCAAAAGTGATGATGATGATAGATTAGCTAAAATTTTCGATTCTCTTATAGTATGTATCAAGTGAAGCACTTTGACCTTGTAGATATATCAGAGATTTAAGGAACTTTCTTTGGATTTTTTCTATACTGCTATTGTGGATTTCGTAATTGGGTGAACACATTGTTGATGAGAATTCTATTCTAATTCTTTTTTCTAATTCTAATAAAATTCAAGTATCGGAAAATTCTTTCGTTGATCTGAGAACAAAACCGAGAGTTTTGGTTGTTCGTTTTGCGGTATCATCTATTATACACAGTGGTTAAATTTAAGATAGTGGTCAATTTTTTATAAATTTATATCTAGCTGTAACCCGTTAAAATGACGGTACTTTTACATGTCGGTTCCTAAGGAATAAGTATTTATTTATTTATAAAAAAAATACTATAAAGGAGTTACGGACGTTATACGAAGTTACGACGGTCGGACAGCCAAAGAAAAATTATAATTGGGATACCTTTCGCGTTACGCGTCGGTGTTGCAGACGTGTTGAAATGTAAAATCGCGAGAAACAATAATAATTATCGTTAATCTGGGAAATATACCAAGTTCCGTTCGTGAATCACCGTTCCAGGGGCTTGCTTCATTATGAGCAAACAAGACGAACGGCCGGGTAGCGCTGCAGGCACGTTACACCGTCTCACATACTAATTAGATGCAAATTCTGCGAGCGGATTCACAGTTCCCGGGCGAGGAAAAAGGCGTGAAAGATCTGGGCCGACGGGTCCAAAATCTCGAGAGCCAGAAAGCGGAGGCTCTTCAAAGCCGTGCGGAACAGGCGGGGACGTCCCTAACCGACAGGCAAGTGAGCAAAGCGGCAAATTTATAACAGTGCCACTAAAACAATAAGATCTACACGTATCGAAATCTTCCGAACATTCGAGAAGAATTTAGAACTAACTAAACTTTTCCGGAAACTTCGAGAACATCGGGTCTTTACAAATACGCGACGGCCGAACACACAGTTGTTGTTTTGACGGAAGCGTAACCAGCGACAATAAAGTAAGAAAATACCTACCCAGCATTCGATAGTCAATAAAGTGTTCAACAGACATGCGAATATTCAAATAGGGCGAGTGAATAGTGAATTGTACCCACCGCTTACCGAGGACCACGGTAAGAACAAAAGCTTCCATATCTGTCCTACTCAATCGTCTCCAGGTCGACATTTTTTCCAATTAACGAGCAGGACGACCGGTGCGGTGTAGTACGTACAAACCGTTGCGAAGCGGCACGGCCACTAGAACCTACTAATTTCTCTCTACCTGTTTATTTTACATTACCTTTGTATTTTCTTACTGTATATTTTTATGTTTCTTTATGTATAATGATATGTATTTATGTATTTTTTCTTTTAAATAAAGACTTTATCTAAAGGCGGGGCGGGGACAGTGAATGGCTTTGATTAGTGAATAGTGCTCCAATTAAATTGGTGTTGAGTGACTTTGGCGATAAATAAAACGCGGTTCGCGGCCTTCCGCCGCCGCGAACCCGTGGCAATAATACAAAAAGTAGACAAACGAAAAATCAGAAAAACTTTTTAATGCAATGGACGAGAATTTCCGACTATCGAGATCAGTCCCGAGTTATAAAATGACAGGGCTCTTAAAAACAACCGTATCAAAATTAATTAAATAAATAATTAATATTACGTAATAGCTCGCCCGAACGTTCATTAAGCAAATTACCTACATAAGCGAAGGTACTTACAGACATTCTGTTCCAATTAATTTATATTGGTAAAACCGTTACATTCGCATTTATAAAAAACATAATTTCAAAATTACGTCCGAGTCACTTGTGTTGCGAAGGAATGCCAAGTAAATAATTTTTAAAGAATAATAAAAAATTAAACGCCCTCAATTGCCGGCTTCTAATTCTCGCATTTATTCGTTACATAAACGTTTATTTTGTCGTAAGATTGCGTGTATGATTGCGCCATTTAAAAATAATATTAAGGTAAATAGGACAAGAGGTAAATAGTATACATAGAATAATACGACAACACAAACCATCAATATTACACAGGGTTATTTAGAAAACATTAATAAATTCGCAGGGCTATATTCCTGTCTTGATTATGAGTCGAAAATGTTCAAGCAACCATGACCGAATGTCAATAGTTATGGAGTTATGCAATGTCAAAGCTTGCCATCAATATCAAACCATATTATATCATAATAATATATTGCATTTAGCAAATTATTAGTTTAAAATAAGTAAACTCTGCGTTCCCGACGGCCTGTTAGAAGTCTCGAAAACCGAAGAGAGTACATGAAAACATGTATGAATGTGTAATACAAAAGTGGTTCGCCAGCACGGTGTGGCGTTCTATCTTTTCTGTACATTTCTGCGGGAGTCGGCGTGAGGGTTGGTTTGTTAAAAAAGTAACCCATAAAAACCAAGTTTTTATTATACTCCCTTTCTTTGTAAAATATAAGAACAATTAAAGACGAATTAAAACATATAACATAACACTAAACTTAAGTAATTTATTATATTTCTAAAATGTCAGATGTTTTGAGCTTTGATAAGACACTTCATGCTTTGAAGATTAAATTCTAAAAACATTTGTCAGTCAATTTAGATTTTCGACATTCGTAGTGAAGTAGTACCTATTATGCATACCGACGGAGTAATTAAAATTTAGAAAATATTCCGCGACGTTATCGGGCCGCCGTAATCAAACTTTTCTAATGATTCCAATTTGAAAAAACCAATAAAATTTCTAAAAATCCGAAATTATACCATAATTATTCAATTTAATAGAGAACTAAAATTTGATAGATCTTCTTGATCGTCGCCACGAGTCTACTTGTCAAGTTTCAGTTCGATTGGATCACGGGAAAAGGGTCAAAAATCGATTCAAAGTTTTTGTTGACGGCAAGCCGGCAAGCAAGCAGACGCCACGAATTAATAATATAAAGGGAGTAAAAATAGTAACCGTTTAAAAAAAACACACGTACCTATCCATAAATTTAGAATGTTAGTGAAAACGATTAACACAAGATTGAATGTAAAAAGCCGGCATTGATTCTAGAACTACTCCGATACACGAATACACGCAAAATCGCACGGGATTCTCTTCGGGAGAAATCGGGAATAGACCCCCGTGATCTCGGGCTTCGTGAGGTAATCGATGATGAAATTGGACGAGCTGAAAGTGTTACCTCTGGTAAAATTACGTTCATCACGTAGAGGGATTCGGAGCCACGATGAAGAAACGTAATGATGTAGAGATGAAATTCAAGAAAATTAGAACGTCTCATCTCCGCCGGCGTTACGAATTCGAACACGGTCGAGGATGGAAAAAAAACAACATTTTTTGCGATTCTTTTTCTAGTATAAATAATAGTATTTTTAGTATCAGGCATTTTGGCCGCGCAGTGTCCAATGTATGTAATATGTTGATAATAATGAATAAATAAATATATTTAATGCGGTATAAATGGACCTTGTCTCATATCAGACCGTAGAGAATCCGTAATATTTTGTAATTACTTGCTTTTTGTACTAATGATAATTAGTATATCGTTAATTCCCACGCATAACTGAATGCGACGTAATTAACTAGCAAAGTTAAAAGAACCTCGCCATCATGCCGCAGAGAGGATATAACGCCACCCGCTATTGGTACGTCACCTTTGCCTCGTTCACTTTCATACATCTTCACATGCACGTTCTTCTGATGTTGAAACTTTTAACAGGGCCGTCTTTCAATATTAGGTCTATCCGATCTTGCCAGGTTTTTCACGGACGAATTTCTTCTTACTTTAAACAGGTTATTCACCGTCATCTCGTCGATCACACATTCCACCTGACTAAACTATGTCAGCGAGCGTTCAAGGACTATGCTACAGACATCGTTACATTTGAGAGGATTAGAAGCAAGAGCACAGAAGCTATTGATACGCGAAATTCAAATAAACGTTTTCGTAATCGATTTTAAAGCCAGAGCGGAGATCCTAAAATTAAGAAGCTTTTGATAAAATACTTCTAAAACACACAAAAATGCTCTTAAAACCAATTGTGAAATTAATTTTATACGGAGCAAAGTATACAAAGGGCACACAAAGATTTATATAGTCAAAAAAGATAATGCAAAAGAAAAACATTAAATGAAAGATATAAAATAAAAGATATTCGAAAAACAATAAAATTTTAAGTTACAAATTAAATCGAAAAGTATTACAAAGCGAAGATAAGCAAAATGCTGATAGATTACAAGTTAAAAGTAGAAAAAAATAATGATTAAATGTAAGATACATAAACATAACTATTGACAATTTTTGGCAGAATATCATATTCGAACACGTCGCCCTGTTTTTCGTCATGTGCAAAGTGCAACATTTGCATTTAATCTTTGCCTCTGGTTTGTTTAATAATTTATTATTTAATTAATTAAATAATTAAACTGGCGGAATTGCCTCTGATTTGTTCGTTCTTCACTCTCACAGTCCGCGTCCAGGCACACCGCATTCAGACTACTTTTTGCCTAATTCGGGCTTCATTTTTAAACATCAAAACTGGCAGCAGAACTCCATTATGCATCGCTAGTCTTGCTAGCCTCTTCACGATAAATGCATATTGGCATTAAAGCGCCATCCATTTTACATTATTTCGAGCATCACCCAATAGTTTATACAACAGACAACATTACGAGGTTGCCAAAACACAGGATGTCTCGAAGCTAGTAGCAAAAACGTTGCAGGCAGATTCATGAGTCGAAAATTTTTAAGCAACCATGACCATATCAATAGTTATGGAAATATGCAATATCAAAGTTTGCATTTTTTTCAATATTTCGGACTTACTTTTTGCAAAAAATTGAACTACCATTACAGTAACTTTGAATAAATTGATAAAAAATCTGAGAAAAATTGAAAATAGAAATTTATTACAAGGCTTTTATCATTTTGTTTGAGTTGTATTGAAGCGGATGAATTTTCATTATCCATTTAAGTTAATGTTAATGATAGTTCAACTTTCTGCAAAAATATGTCAGATATACTGAAAAAAAAAATGCAAACTTTAATATTGCATATCTCCAAAATTACTGGTTGCTCATTATTAAGACAGGAATGTAAAGTTTTTGCTACGAGACACCCTGTATGCGTATCTAGCCCTTCCTTGCGACTACCTACATAATAATTTAACCGTTATCACGGGTAGGTGGAGTGTATAATATGTATATAGCGTAGTGTATACATAGGTACATGCGCTCATACATGTTGCGCATTCTCCTAGGAGCGGAGCGGGTCGAGGAGATAAAATAGTAATTGGTATATTTCACGGAAAGGCAATCTCAGACAGCTGAACAACTTTGAATCGTGACTTGGAGCGACGCCCAGCGCGCCCGCTGCTGGCCCGGCGGGCGCGGGGCCGAAGGGGACAGACCGTCCTAGCGGCGGAGCGGCAGCATTTAATCGACGCTTTTCTCTTTTTACCGAGTGGCCCTGTAACTACATGCGATTGTCGGCGATCTGGGCTATCATTTTATTGGAAGAGTGTGTAGTTCATCACCACTCGAGAAGTGAAGTCATCTTATAGGCAAAAAAAAAATTACATTGCTTTAGATGTTACCTAGTCAAAATAATCAAAAAAAGTAAAAAATGAAGGAATGTTATAGCGTTATTTTTGCCTGCGGTTTCATTTTAGATTTATTTGGGGTGAAAATAATGATAAATTTATTGTGAGTGTTCTGTAATTTATTTTAATTAATGATATATTTATTTATTAAATACGCCACTCCAGATCCAGATATATGAATCGAAAAAAAAAATACATTGAATTTAATACTAGAGAATAGCAGATCGAGATTTTTGTATAACTATATATTATGTTACACTTATAAGAATTAAATATCATACCACTATTATGTTTTTTTTTCAATTACATTAAAAATGATAACTTTGTTTACTTTCACTATTTTTTTATAACGATTAGAAGGTTTTCGATGCTAACGCATCATCTTCAGTAATGTTACTGATACTAAACTCAAGGACGGTGTGAGGGTGGGGTTGATATTAAGATTCGGGCGGCTGTGTGGGCGTGGTTAATAATAAACAATAGAAGGTGTTTGAAAATTAATTACATTTTTGTTACTAGTAATCGCCTAAGTTTTCTAACATATTTATTTTTCTAAGATAAAAACTTATACGAACCGTATGAATGGGCTGAGATTCGATTTCGAACGCTTCCATGGAGTCATATCGTAGCGTCATTGGGAGAGCGCCTTGCCGACGCGGGGGTCATGGACCTCAAATATCATCAGTACGTCCTTGGATGTCCTGATTATTCCTTGTCGTTTTGAATGCTTAACTATGTCAAACGACCGTAATCAAATATTTATTTTACACGAGAAGTTATTCTGGTTATTTCAATGTACTCTAAGTTAGGGAATCTTAAGATAGTGTTTATTCCCGATGGTGGACGATGGAAAAATGGTTGCTTTGAAAAATATCGTTTTAAAAACTGATTTGAGGTCTCTTGTATGCCAACTCCAGATGTTACAGTCCACTCGCGAATCTTCCATATAATGTTGAATGGATGATAATAATCCGAAAAAGTCTATGTCAAACATGCTATGCCAACAGCCAATATGCTAAAAATGCTATTTCTATCGTTCCATTAATAGCTTCCTCGGGGAGCATCCTATAAAACATAATGTTGTTATTTTATTGTCTTATTTTTTAATTAGTAATAATAAATTCAGAAATTTTAAATGTGAAATTCAGAATTATATTCTTATAGGACAATTTGGCATGGCAGTCAGCTGGGTGCGTAGTTAAGACGGTAGAGCCCTCGCTCAGCGTGTAAGAGGTATGTTTAAGCAATGAAAATGCGGGCCTTTCTCATTTTTTACTATCGTATACCAAAACGCATTTCCGATATAATACTTAACTCTTATATTGCCTGAGTTAACGTTTAGAAAGACGCGACGCAAATTGTTCCATTGCGGTTTTGAGGCTATTAGTGTTTATAACATCAGGTGGGTGTCTGCGTATTGCAAATAGCGTGAGAACGTTGCTCATCCGCAGAAGAAATGTTTAACACCAAATAATTACATCAGCCATCCTGGCGACCGCAGACATCGACAATGGACTACGGAGCAGGAAACGTATTGCAGTCAATTAATATTGTTGCGTTCAATGTTGACAGATAACTATTTAGCGTGTGGTGGTTTTCTGTTGTTAAGTTACCTGGAAAATGAATAATTTAAAAATACTGCACCTCGTTCGCGTTACGCCAGTGGTTTTGTTCCTCGCACGTATTTAAAAAAAAACCTATTCGTTTATTTCTTTCCATGTGTAGAAGTAACGATGACGTACGTGTGGTCTCCATTACGTCAGTAGCAGAGGCGTGCCTAGTAAATAAATCGATGTAAAATATTATATGTCAAAATTACTATAATAATATTTAAATTTTAAGGTCCTATATCTCCAATACCTCCTAACTCGTTTTTTTTATGATTTTGCGTTTTTAGTACCATCTTTAAATCTATGTGACAATACATCCTAAACGTACCTTTGTCATAAATATTTAAAAATAGTTTATAGAAATATATAGTAAGTTCATACACCATATATAAATCGAGCAATAACCCCGAACTTCGGTTTGACAGAATATAAGTACCTACATATACTTGCTGAGTGATATATCAAAATATGTCAATTACAATAATTTACGTCATATAAAAAAAACAACTATATAAGTGTGTGAGTTTACAAAAAAATAGACTTTTTCTTCCTCCTGAAAAATTTATATTTAATTTCGATAAACCATACACCAGAGTACTGACCGTATACTGACAGTAGTTAAGTACTTCTCACTACAATAAGTAGATACTCACTCTCACTCAGTGCGGAAATGTTAATTCTGCTACTAACCTAAGGTAAATAATTGCCATTTTCATAGGACATAGAGAATCATGTGTACTTCACTACACCGAGATAAAACATAACTAAATCAGTTTTTTTTTACTGACAACAATTTTCTATGGGGTGTGTGAAAGGTATACTATAATGTATGAATAAATAATTACAAATGTAGCAATTATACAGGGTGTCTCATAGCTAGTAGCAACAACATCGGGGAGTCTTCTACATGCAATTTTGAATAGAAAGTATTCTTTATACTTTGGATGTGATGTCGACAGTTACGGAGATAAGCGACATCAAAGTTTGCTTTTTTTCAATATTTCTGACTTATTTATTATTAAATTATATGGAATATTAAAAATTCATTCTCTGTAATACAAGTCAATTAAAATAACAAAAACCTTCCAAAAAAAAAACTTTTTCTTATGTCTAGAAGGTTTAATAATTTAATTTGACTTGTATCACAGAGAATGAATTTTTAATATTTCATATAAGTTAGTGTAGTGATTATTCCAATGTTTTACTGAAAATAAGTAAAAAAATATAGAAAAAAAATGCTAATGTTGATGTCCCTTATATCCATAACTGTCACCCAATATTTCACCTAAAGTATTTTCAATTCAAAATTACACGAAGAAGACTCCGTGAAGTTTTTGCTACTGTATATTATTTAAGCCAAGATTCTTTTGGCAATAAAAATTACTATATAAAAATTTGTTATAATATTGTCTCTTGTCGCTGATATCAATACCTCCTCTAATGCGGAAACAATACAATTGTAATGTTTGTAATGAACAATATTGCGTACCCGGTTACATCATAAATAAAATTAAAATACTGAAATGTTGATCACGCCATTATCGCTGCAAGGGATATGAACGACCGACATCGCAACCCGGCAATAACGTTACACAAATACATGCCTCCAGACAAAGTTAGCCAAGATGGCGATTGAAACAGCGCGAAACCTTCTTTTGTTCCCGCGTTTCACCATATTGCCATTAGACAAGTGTACCAATCATAATAACTGAGTACATGTAGGTACATTTATTTATTTATATAGGAATCGGACCCGAATATTATAAAAATAATATTAAAAATAAAATACGTTCGAATGTCGGGTCACATCGGAAGCTGAAACACTTAAATGAATTAGAACGAAGGAGAAATAAAAATAATGATATTATTTTGAATGTTGTTTTGAATGCTGGGAAGGAAAAATATAAAAATGAACGGACTTAGGGTAGCGCGACAGTACGCCGAACTTAAGCGTTAAGCGTCAGCCAACGAAATTAAGTAGTAGAGTACCTACCTGGGTGGGAGAAGTATTCTAAAGCAATTGTGATAAGAATCGACGAATAAATTGTTTCGCAAATGGGCGAATATTCTAGAAGACGATTATGAAGTGCAGACAAGTGGAAGATTCTCGAGTCTCGAGATTTGTGTGAATTACGAAACAGCCTTTTGCTTAAATTTGTATCTATGACTTTTTGTAATAAATAAAATGCTTATGGTGTAAAATTTTCACCGTGGTATGGAGTAACCTATATGTAGTGAATTTTAAATGAAATAGAACAAAGTTAACTATCAAAATCAACGATTCCAAAGAGGCTGTAACTGCAATACTAAACAACTACGAAGTAAGTAAAAAGTTATATCTGAACAACTAAACAAAAGACTGCTGTCAAGTAATACAATGTGCCTCTACAACGAATTAGCAGAAGACACGAAAGTAATGAAATAATAGGCAATAATGATTCATTTAAAAAAAGATACAACTCGAATTCACGTCGCAGTCCTCAGTCTTCAAAATATGGTACTCCTAACTTATCCAACAATGCTTTATTATATCATCATGTGAATTATCCGTCAACACGACTGTCACAGTTAAAAAACTGTATGCGTTGACGTATAAAAAATGTTATACGTAGTGGGTATAATCTTTGCCAATACACTTAAAAAATATAAACATGAAGCGTGAATTCAGAAAGGATGTCTAAAACAGAGGCAAACAATGTTGAGACTTGGATCAGTGAAAGTCCTGTCAAATTAAGAAAAATTAAAACAGCTTAAACTAGTATAAATGTATTTCTGACTTGCTTTCTGTACAATAGTGAGTTCACATCACAAGAATGTGTCCTTATCGCACTATGAGTACTTTGGTGTATCAAGTCAAAACGTACAGTTTCGAGATATCAGCGTTTGAAGTTACAAATTTTACAAGGTTAAAAAAACTCACACGCAAAAAATATAAAACAAATGGTTTTTGAATAATTTCTCTTTATTTTTGAGCTAAAAAATTAATGTATTAACATATTTTATTTAAATTTAAGGATATACAATAATGATTTTGGATAAATGTTAAAATTAAAATATTCAAATTTATCGTTTTCATACTAACTCAACTTCAACGCTTTTCACGTATTATTTGAATTACTTCGTTAAGGTAATAAAACTGCATTATTAACTAAAAAAAGATTTTTTTAATTAATAGTATTCTGAAGCTGCGATATAAAATATACTGTGCTAAACCTATTATCGATGCTAATATTCTTGCACGTATCATCACCATCATTTAAACGTCACTCCTAGGCAATATCCATTTTATTGACAATAATCCGAATAACCCCTAGAATACAAAATATCATTACCATTTATTTATTTAAGTTAATTATTTAATGCATAACAACCCCACACTCGTAATTTTTTGCGACGTGTGTTGTATTCTATTTATTTTCTTAATATGTACAACAATTGCTCGAAGCACTGCGCACTAGATCTGAAGCACCCTGTTTATTATTACTTGTAGATATTAGGAAGGTGCGTCGTTACCGAACAACCTGTTAGCAGCAACAAGAGCAGGTTGTTTTCTGTCAGTTTCCAACAAGCGCGAAGGTAAACGGGCGCCTTTGTCTCTGTTTGAACAGCGCCGCGTTTTATTGAAATAGAATATATGGACAGCTCAGAAGGACGGACGAACGCCGTGACGGAATAAACATTAAAGCCATGTATTCACTAGGGGACAAATTGTCCCTCAACAGCACGCGCGGCATAGAGTCTACGTGACGTTGCAACGTCGTGCACTGTTCCGCGACCTCGCGCACAACATAGCGCGGCATTTCTACGTGCCGTGGCAACGTTGCCATGCGCACGGTACCCGAGCGTACTCACTGCAACATTCCGCGGAGCGTCAGTACCACGTGGTATGTTTACAAGTGAATACGCATGCGCTGTATCTGTCAAGATGACAATGTGGGGAAACGAAATTGTTCTTGAACTCATCGAGCTGTATCGATCGAAGATCGCATAGAATGTCCGTCCTTCTTTCTCTTTGCAGTAAATAATTTCGCATTCTCCTCTTTTTTCTCCTCTTACTTTTCGATAAACTCATTAACATAAACAGATACGCGGCTATCATCATAACCTCATAGGGCGATATATTTCCGCGACGTCTGAAAAACAATAATTATTTGCAAAAAGGACCTTGTTTTTAATAATATTCAATTTACTACAGTAAAACCTCGTTAATTTGAAATTGCGACCCAAAAAAACATTTCGAATTGCGCGGAACCCCGTTTTCGCCAAATGAGATATCGCAGCTGTCAACATAAGATCATCGGGTGACATTTCCGCGACAAGATATGCGAGTCCCGGTGTGTACACGTCAAATGGCCGCGTCATTGTCCCCGAAACATGAGCGTAGATGTTGATGCGACATGCCGAGCGGAATGTTTCGCGATTTGTCCCCTAGTGAATACATGGCTTAATAATGTCGAGCAAATATTGGCAACGTATCACCTTCTCAAATAAAGATCGTATTTATCGGATAATAACCGCTGTGAAACCGAATTCAACGTCTACACAGGTGCGCGCTGCGTGCTGCTCCGCGTTCGAATTGCTAATTCATCCATTTCAAATCAATTCGTTGCATTTTCAAAGAATCGACACATTTGCAATTCATGTAGGTCTTATATATGTACAGCTTCGTTCTTTGTAATAAAAAATGGCCAATCGGACACGGCTACTCAAGTCTTACTGAACGATAGGTTATACCAATTTCTATTAAATTTGTTACCTGAAACTATGTAGCGTATGAATAGAAGCTTAAGACTTTCTTTGTTAAGACATAGAGTGAAATGTCAATTTCCCTTGAAGTTGCCGATTATATGAACATACAAACTATGAAATTTGTGGCTTAGAAATTATATTGCATATTATCTAAGGCTTAAATTTTGTTAGCAAATTTGAAAGGCAACTGCTTCACTACAAAGGAGAAACTGTTAATGTCCTTCAAAATACGAATATGGTCCTTATTTGACCTTCTTGTGCTGAAGGACATCTTTAGGCTTAGCTATGTGGTTGGACATAATTATTTATTTTAAACTTTGTACAAATTGCGTTGACATGCAGGTCAGACGCGCAATAACTGTTACATAAAATAAAAGGAATGAATTTTTGGGTAGCGGCGTAGTCTTATAATTGCACTAAATTGCACCATTCCTTTCTTAACAGTACAGTACAGTTTAGTTAATGAGCAGATTTTGATACTTTACCAACTGTTCTGAACTCTGGGCATGCAGTGAGAACAAGAAGTCTGAGTCTCCTAAGCACATTTTTTAAAAGGAACCGAAATTTTTTACAAGCTGATTATTCATTTGTATTAACTTTTTATTGCCACTGATTAAGGCACATATTAAAATAAAATATTTTATTTTCAGAATGAGTCCAAAATTTTCAGAACACACTACTGGATTTTGTCCCAGGGACATCACTGATCAAGATATATTATAGATGTATTATAGATAATATTATAGATATAAATGATATTACTTCAAAAAATATCAATCAAAAATAAATATATCATTAGTGACATCTGTGGTTAATTAAGGGGAATGAAAAAGCTTTGGATGCAGGTCACGCTACATACATACAGATAAAACGGGTTGTATAACTTAAATATATACAACTTCTAAAAGTTTGATAGATGTGGTAGTCTATCATGGGTGGAAATGGTAAACGTTACATTGTGTAAAGAGATCACTTAAACCAGCCGTACGATAGGTCGTAAGCCCTATGAACACCCAAAAGACTTCCATACCTACATTCCCATAAAAAATATAATTCTGTTTCTATGAGACATCTATACGTTTTATTGCAATATTGCGTTCTTTGCAAAAAACATAAAATGGCCGCCTTTTATCTATTTCCGTAGAAATCCTCCTCCGTGACTGACACGCAACTTTCTCTGGTGCACTTTTGTTCGAGACAAAAAAGAAGATCATGTACTTATTTAGAAATTAAACATCTTAATAAAAAAGAAATATTTTTTAATCTGGCAAACCATTTGTTCAAAACTTTCAATTTTAAATAAAGTTTTTTTCACGACAGGCTGAAACCGTTCCTAAAAGAAAAAGCAACAAATAGTGGAAAAACTTAAGTTAAAGTGTTTTAAATTAAAACACTAATGATATAGGCTCACAAAAGAAGCGTTGGAAGAATTCTAAATTTAGATAAAACTGAAAGAAAGCCCGAAAGAAATATTTCGAAAAATCAACATATTAATGCTTTGTCCACTCGAAGTCCAACGTTTCGTGATGACATTTGAAATGATGGCATCTGAAGTCGTCTGACATCCGTGCGAGCTATTTCCAGACACAAATGTGCATTAAGAAAGAAAATACATTTATTGAACATTAAGCTAGACATAGCTCAGCTAAACGTGGGCGCAACACAATAGCCGTTGTTCGTCCATTAAGATTAATATTCTGCGAACTAATATATTTTTTAAATAAAACCTAAGAATACGACATTAGCTCCTACGCGTCGGATACAGCTATCAACGGAACAACTTTTACTTATTTTTGGTTGATGATTCACGACCACGTGAAATCGCATTTTTAATGGGTTAAATTTGGCCGTGTTTGTTTAAGGAGACGTAATGAAATGAAAAAATATAATTCACGCGTCATTGGTCGATCACTACGTTAAAATAAATCTTACGAGAATAGGCGAAGACAGGGACTTCGAGTAAACAAATAAAATTACACAAGTTGGTTCATACTCATATGCAGGGTGTAACAGAGCTAGTTCAAAATACTTTACAGGTAGATTGCTGCTTTGATTACGAGTCGAAAATGTTCGAGCAACCGTGACTTCAATAGTTACGGAGATATGCGACATCAAAATTTGCATTTTTTTTTCTCAATAATTCTGACATATGTTTTGCAAAACATTAGACTACATTACAGTAATAACATGAAACATTCATTTCCTTTAATACAAGTCAAATAAAATTATAAAAACCTTCCAATTCCGATTGGAAAACAAATTTTTCCAGGGTTTTTATTATTAGGTCCTTACATATGAAATTCACGTTTTGCCGTACTGGCAAATTTGATCTCAAATATCTTCTCTTTGGTTAGGAATTCCAAATCCAAATTTATACAGCTATTTACTCATGTATTTGTGTTTTGAAAATTATAATTCATTTGTTTTTTCCTCAATTGTTTTTTTCTTTGCGTCACTCAGTTTACAAAATGAAAAACTTGAAATATCGCGTTATTTACGAGTACGAGTTCCACCGTAGCACCAGGCTGCAGAAACGGCTCGAAGGATTAATGATGTGTATGGCGACGGTGCCGCAAAAGAAAACACAGTGCGTTTTTGGTTCCAACGTTTTCGTTCTGGAAATTTCGACCTGCAGAACAAGCCCCGTGGACGGCCGGAGACCAAAGTTGATAATGAAGAATTGAAGGCTATTGTGGAAGCGGATCCATCGCAAAACCACATCCGAGTTAGCTGCAGGCTGCGGTGTTAGTGATAAAACTGTTTTAATCCACTTGAAGCAAATTGGTAAGGTGAAAAAGCTTGAAAGGTGGGTACCTCACGAATTGAGTGAAGCAAATCAACAAACGCGCGTTGACTGCTGCGTTGCATTACTCAACCGGCACAATAATGAAGGGATTTTAATCGAATCATTACCTGTGATGAAAAGTGGATCCTGTACGATAATCGGAAGCGCTCATCGCAATGGCTGAACCCTGCCGAACCAGCCAAACCATGCCCCAAGCGAAAATTGACTCCAAAAAAGTTACTTGTGAGCGTTGGGTGGACTAGTGCTGGTGTCGTTCACTACAGCTTTCTTAAATCTGGCCAGACGATTACGGCAGATGTCTATTGTCAGCAACTGCAAACCATGATGGGAAAGCTAGCTGCTAAACAACCGAGGCTGGTTAATCGCTCTATGCCACTGCTGCTTCATGATAACGCTAGACCACACACTGCACAACAGACGGCTACCAAATTAGAGGAGCTTCAATTGGAATGTCTAAGACATCCACCGTACTCTCCGGACCTTGCCCCAATAGATTACAATTTTTTTCGAAATTTGGATAACTTCTTGCAAAGGAAAAAATTCAACTCCGATGGGGCAGTCCAAACCGCCTTCAAAGATTTTATCGATTCCCGTCCGAATGGTTTTTTAAGTAAAGGGATCGATGAACTACCTATGAGATGGCAAAAGTGCATAGATAGCAATGGTACATACTTTGATTAAATAAATATATTATAATAAAAAAAATCGGCTTTATGTTCCTCCCATACTAAACGTCAATTTCATATGTAAGGACCTAATATTTTATATAACTTTTATTGAAACGAATGAATTTTGCGTAATTGATATAAGTTACCGTAATGATACTTCAACATTTTGTAAAAGATATGTCCAAAATATTGAAAAAAAAAGCTAAATTTGATACTGCATAACTTCATAACTATTAATCATGGACATGGTTGCTTGAACATTTTATTTAACTTTTATTGAAACGAATGAATTTTTCGTAATTGATATAAGTTAATGTAATGATACTTCAACATTTTGTAAAAAATATGTCCGAAATATTGAAAAAAAAATGCAAACTTTGATACTGCATAACTTCATAACTATTGATCATGGTCATGGTTACTTGAATATTTTCGACTCATAGTCAAAGGAGGACATCCACCTGTTAAGTATTGTGGACTAGCTTTGTTACACCCTGTATATACGATCCTTTTATATGAAGCAAAGCTTCGACGGTCCGCGATAGCGACCAGCGAAACATACATGACTTATAAATGCAGGTACCTACTGCAAGACGGATATCACACGATACACGACATTATCAAATCTGAAAAATTCCGACCACATAAAGATTTAGGCGTAGTGATAAAATTCTTATAAATATTCGGCCACATTACACATGATAGCCAAGTATTTACGTATTTACGAAAGATCTATTTACGCGTGCTGAATAAAATTCTTACAAAATTTAAGTTTGATCTAGATCGAGTTATCACCTTCGAAAAACAAAATTGCCCAAAACGATTATCTTAATTGGTAGACCTTTAAAATCCTTTTAAAAAAGACAATCGAATTTTTATGTGTAAGCCATGCGTACGACGCACATTGTTTCGCTGTGTTGGTGTTTATACTCATAAACACCAACACAACGAAACAATGTTGCCTCGTACACACGGCTTACACATATTAATTCAATTGTCTGTTTAAATGGGAAGAGGTCTACGTCTCTTGACTCGATACAAACAAATTTTTAAATATGTATTATCAATCGTGTCGTGCAATAGGAAAGCACTATCATTTATTGTATCTGATCTGTTTCATGGCAGCGCTAGGTTATATTAAAATTTGATATTCGAGGGCGAGTCAAAAATTATCTGCATTTTCGCTAGAGCACACCTTCGAGATTTTCATACTGCCTACGTGTTCGAAATTTGATTCCGATCGCGTCATTCGCCTTCCGTGCGAATATGTTCGCTCCGCTAGCAGTTTGCACCAAGGTGGAACAGCGAGCAGTGATCCGTTATCTCTGGTCGGAGGGTGAAATTTATCGTAGACTATTATCACAATACGGGGACAATGCTGTGTTTTTTTTTGGATCGAGAAATTTGAAAGCGTTGCACAAGAGGGAGCAGGATTCCTGTCAACCTCCTTCACGGACGACGAGATTCAGCAAGCTGAAGATGGTTCTAGCAAATCGGCGAGTTAACGTCGGTGAGGTAGCGTCTTCTATAAACATCATTCATGGTTCTGCCCATCAAATCATCCGTCACCAACTTGGCTTCCGTAGAATGAAAAGTATACATAACATTTTTGACTGGCTATTTTGGATATTAATCTAACTTACAAAGACTCCACGAGTACAAAAACAAATAAAAAAAATCGTAATTTTTCGTAGATACGCTATAGTGATGTCACTCACTTCAATGAATCAGATCAGATTCAACGTTAGTGCATCCCTACTGCTCGACACGCTTGCTAAAAATTTAAAATTTGTTTGGATCGGTTCGAGGGACGAACCGGTCAAGATATTAATTTCGTCGCTGGCATTTTTGTTTGTCGGAGCCGATACTTGGATTAGATCAATGGTCCGATATAGATTTCCCCGAAAGACGACGGTCTCATATTTATATCAGATGGTCCGTATGTGGTAATCTGGATGTTGGCCGGGGTCCATCTCCACATCTCGCCGGTCCGCTGCGCGCGTCACCGTCCAGCTGATGCAAACTCGTATTCTCAACAATGCACTCACTCTCCGTGGCTTTTATCATCGCTGAAAAATACGTTGTCGCAATACGAGCGCTGCATTGGAGTACTGTGCCAGCGAGATAAAGTTTCGGTACAGTGCTTTTAAAGTGGATTTCATGAGTAATTCTATTAGGTCAATTTCATAACTTAAATATACAGGGTGTAACAGGTGAATTCCTGTCTTAATTATGAGTCGAAGATGTTCAAGCTACCATTACCTAATACCAGTAGTTATGGTGATACGCAATATCTAATTTTGCATTATTTAAATATTTCTGGCTTGCAAAACGCTGGAGTATTATTATTTTTTATTTTTTAACAAATAGACCGTCAATGACCCTACTAGATGGTCCTAGAGTGACATTAAAGTACAAAGTACGATTATTTTGTGAACATTTGAATGATATATTTACACAATACACTTTTTACGGTTAATTAACAATTAATAAAATAAATTGAGAATAATATTCAGACAAACGCAAATCATTAAATAAAATTTTAGGAAAAAATTCCAGGTTAATAAGTTTTTAGACAACACACTTTTTATGATAAATAGAAATAATAAATAATGTTTTATTGATAGAATGAATTGTAAATAATATTCGGAAAAAAGTATCGCAAATAAATAAATAGTCGAATACATTATAGTAACGTAAATGGTTTTATAAAAAAATCATTCGTTTTAATACCAATAAAATGATAAAAGCTTCGCGAAAGTCGTAAAAATACGGCATAATACCCCAGAATATTCTGAACGGCCGTGAAAACATTCATTACTGATTGTGTTTGTCCGTTACACGCTCCAGTCATTTTTATTTATGAAATTTTATTTCGCCTGTTACGGTACTAAAGCACTTTGAGCAAAGCTCCTTATTATACGTAATGATTCATCGAATTTTTTGAATACGTAAATAAAAATATCTACGTCACGCTCGCACAATAGTGCGAGTGTAGAAACAAAAAACAGAGCCCGCAAGGAAGTGATAAAAAGCGCGGATCGCTGCGCTCCTCCGACGGGCCGGATGGTTGATCGACCCGGCGCGGGAAGTAACGGTGGAAGTTCACCGGAGACGGAGACCGACGGGGGAAAATGAGCGAGGCTACACCTCCAGCGCGCCGGGAGAGGTTGCGCGACTCGCGGGCCTAGAATGCGACCACTATAAATTGGCGCGCGAGGGAGGGCGTCCCTGTCGCGTAACAGAAGTTGCCAATACTTAATGTGCAGAATGTCCGGTGACCGGTGTCGTAGCCTTTAACAAAAATTCGGTAGGGCGGCACCGAAGAAACCAAGCAGTGATGGCGGCCGTTCTATCTGTCAAACTGTCAGATGGTAAATATCGATCCATTATTTGCTTTTTCAGCTTCGCAAAACTTTAACACTTCATTGGCAATTGTTCTTGCACCATCCCGGACTGTTTTGGACATAATAATTCGGTGTATATCGGTAATCAAGATGTCACAGCTCCCGAGCAAATACAAAACTGTACCGAATGACAGGGCGAGGGGTTACATTTTTAAACAAGTATTTCTTTTCTGATTCTAACAAATATGCACCAGGTCATTAATTTAGCTATAAACTGTGTGATATTTTACAAGGAAGTTCTCCTTATACATGTGACATATATTTTAGGTTTTTTATTTTTTTAAACAGAGATGCGAACGCGGAATGTCGCATCAATATACTTATCATTTTAAAACTAAACTATACTATTGTACTATGAAAAAAGGAATCACTTGCTGGTGTCGCGGAATGGGGCTAGAAGCACCGACCTCTGAATCACTAGGCGAGGGTCATGACCACTACACCAACTAGCTACAACAACATCTGCTTTATAGTCAAAATTAACATTTTTATATTAACATTCTACCCATATTCTGTAATTCTACCGAATACGTCTACCAGCACTCTCATCCACTTGACGATCGAGTCACCATTAAATAATGCTGATTGCTATAAATTAAATTGGACTATTTCAGAAATTTGTCTATTGTCAAATAATATAATGAAGATTTGGTTGAAATGCACCGCTGACACAATTATTCATATTTAGAACCAGGAACACTTCAAGAAGAGCCTAAAAACTCATTTTTTCGGGATGTTGCACCTGTAAAGCGCCCTTGAAGCGTCTCTTACGCAAAAATGGCGCTATATAAATTAACATATACAAAAACATGAGATTATTTCAATGAAAGTAAAACTTGAATCTCAATTATTTCCATAACGACAAAGAATTGTTTTACACAGCCTCAAATTTTCAGAAGAATTTGATCAGGTGTCTGCTCACAAAATAATATTATTTATTTAGTGTGTTACGTACACCTGTATACACAGATTGCTGCAAATGATTATATTATTTACAAAGCGATATATTTATATGCATAAGAAGATTTCCATGGTCGAAGCAAAATTATGTACATTTGCATTCCCTCAGCAAAAAGTTTCTTTTTTTTCATAATTTCAATAACATTTATACATTATCATTATATTGTTTGATGTATTCACCATTTCGGTGTCTACTTGTCAATTACCCCCATAACTATAGCCACGTTCCCGTTCAAAAATTAACTTGTTTACTAAAATAAGTAATGGAGAGTTAGTATGCGTCCGTCCTGACGAAGATACAGTGGTATCGAAACCGGCAGACGTAAAGTTACTCCAAATGGTTAACACAAAGTAAAGATTGAAAGTTGTTGTGGTTGTAATCTAATTAATACTTTATAAATGCTCATCACATTAGAAAATTCGCTGACATAAACCATTATAGCCGTGAACCTATTAAAAGCACGGGACATAATAATTACAGGATTTCGAAGCAAAAAATTCACGAATAGAAAAGCATTGTTTTTTAATTGACTTTATTCACTTAAACGCTTAATAGTAGTTGTCTATTACTTCGAATTTTCATAATTATCAATCGTCTATTTAAATAACTTTTGTAATTAATTACGTACACCATTGTCTTATTTAATAGAATGCGTTCTCTCAATGCAACATCTGTCCAACCGGGAGATTAAACCCACCCACAAGTCGGTCGTGGTGAGCAGATATAGACAACGAAGAAAAATACCTTCATCACTTTACAATCGCCCACCGCGAAACCACACAACACGGCAGAAAGAAAATGGTACAATATTACATCACAAGCGCGTCTTTATTTTGTAAACAGTTAAGCTATATTGTGAACAGACTTTTGAAATATGAAACTAAACGATCTTTGGCGGAGAAATTAAAATTATAAGTAGCAGGCGCAAAACAATGAATTTTACGAAAACATTGAAATTTAATCATTATCAACTTATCCTAATTTCTAATATCTGTCGGTCCGTTAGGTCCGTAACTTGCAATCAGCGCGCAGCCCATGTTACACGCAATGGTTACTATTATATATATATATATAATTATTACTATGTCTCTTGATTTTTCACGGGTTTAGCTAGTATTACGATATATAAAAATCTGAAAAAAATTATAATAATTGTGATAATCATTTTATTTCGATTTATTTCGCAAAAATTCTAATTCAGTACCCCTTTGGCAAATATAAAGAAAAATTATCGATGACAAGTACTAAACATTAAGAAAATTATTTGCATAGAATTCGACAATTGCGCAAAAATATCGCATTTAAAAACTGTCCCGTCATGATCTACATGATCTATCCAGTCAAGGGGAAAATAAATATGTTACACTCTTTTTCACATGATGTGCGCTAAACGTACATTTTTTATTCTTCAAAATCTTAATTCTAAGGTCAAATAATAAATTAAACCTAACAATATGTAATACAAATACGGTTTATCATCATTTTGTTACTGTGACCATTGCGTACCGTCATTTTGTTGCTGTAACCATTGTGCGCCATCATTTTGTTACAAACTCTATTGATCCAAAACAAACATTGACAAGTAGACCCGTCTGTCCCGTGCGGCATTTAAAGGTCATACCCAACTCCTGCCAAAAATGCGTATAAAAAAAACGGGATGTTCTATATTTCGAGTGTGATCTATGCGTACATATTCGCGTCTAAACAAAAGAAAAGGTGACTTCATCGAGTGCCATAGTCGTGTCGGTCGGCGGGCGTCGCCTAAGGTATAGACGCTGGTCGATAAGACCATATCTTTATTTACTTGGACGAACCCGAACCACTTAGGCCAATCGTAGTTCGATAGTTTTAAACACACCACCAGCTCTTAGCTCAAGCTGCGTTCTCATGTAAGTCTTGGACCCCTGATCTAAGAATGGTTACACATACGTATTATATATACACTATAAAATAATCTGAATTACATGTACAATTACTAGAAAATTTCCATATATTTTTTAAGCTATTGAAATCATAGGTTCATTAAGATAATTGTAAAAGTCTCACAGAGACTCGAAGTAACCTTTCTAAAGAATTGTGTTTTGCTATCGTGTGTCGTGCTCAGATAGGAAAACTGTGAAGTGTCGAACTTGTTGACCATCATAGTGAAACAGACCTGGAGGAGGAATATTCTCTTATGGCGGTAAGTGACCATTTCTTTTATCCCTTAAAATACAGTCCACCATCTTCCTGTATGTCTCCACGCCCCCGTTCACGTTTTCTTTTTTCACAACCTCGTAATTCGCATTCATTAATACCCGGCGATTCGCGTCGGGAACACGGAGAATAGCACTTAATAGCAAGTTAAAAGCTTCAACAACCACGAGAAGATGTGGACGACTCAAAATTGGTGTGCCATGATATAGGAGTGTGGCGTTCTATTCTCTCTGCCTACCTCTGCGTAGCGACCGTGACGATTAAATAATAATATAAAGAAATAAGACGCTATAAAAAAATAAAAAAATCTCTGTAAAAATTAAAGCTGATATTTTAAAAACGCTGAAATAGCAATAAACAAAATAAACTTAAATATTAATCCGTCAACACACCAATTTATGATAATAATATTAATATATATTAAGATAATAATAATAATAATAATAATAATAATAATATATTAAGATAATAATAATAATAATAATAAATAATAAAACCAAAAATGATAAAATCAAAGGCTCTACGAATTCGTCAATCCATCATTTCATGAGTGATTTTATAAAATTTGTAAAAAATGTGAATTAAGTCATTAATTAGATATGCTTTTTAGAGCTCAAAGAAAAATAAAAGTGGGCCAAGTAATTAATTTTTCACTTCCAAAAGTCCAAATCATATAAATCAAAGAATTTTTTAATTGAAATTTTTAATGTTAACGCTAACACCCAGGCTTGAGAAAATCACCTAGACGTAATGTGACCTCACTAGGAATCGAACCTGAACCCTCCGGTATAGACGCCAGTGCCATGCCCACGGGACTATGGGGTGCGCCATTTATTAATGGTTTGCATTGTCAAATTTAATACATGACATTGTTAATACGTGCATGCACATATTGTGTAATATCTATCCGTCTCATTCTCATTATAACGACATTGTCGGACAAAAAATAGAAATTTCGTACGCGTTAAGTTTTCACGCGAAAAGACATCTGTCAAACGTAAAGATTGACAAGAATCGAACATTCGAGTGTTTCATAGGTTGTATCAAAAATTTTAAAGGTGGATTCCTGCCTTGATAATTAGTCCAAAATGTTCAAGCAACCATACGTTCAATAGTTAATGAGATATGCAATATCAAACTTTGCATTTCTTTTTCAATATTTCTGACCTATTTTTTTGCAAAAAAATTAAATTTTCTTACGGTAACTTATATCGCTTATGAAAAATTCATTCGCTTTAATACAAGTCGAATAAAATGATAAAAACCTTGCAAAAATTGAATATATAATTTTTCACAGACTTTTTATCATTTTATTTGAGTTATATTGAATCAATCGAATGAATTTTTCATACTCGATGTAAGTTACCGTAATGATATTGTAACTTTTTGTAAAAATTAGTCAGAAATATTGAAAAAAAAAATGCAAACTTTGATATTGCATATCCCATAACTGTCGTTATTAGGTAATGGTTGCTTGAACATTTTTGACTCATTATCAAGGCAGGAATCCACCTGTAAGTTTTTGCTACTAGCTAAAAGATACCCTATATAATAACGGCGAAGACATGAATGTTACGTTATTTGCCATATATATAAAGAATAATGTGGAAAATCAGTAAATAAACAAATTCAAAACATTGAGAGAAAAAAAACAGGTAAAAATATAAAAACAAAGTGCTTACGTTGTTTACACATAAGAAAAATACCATCCGCACATAACATGTTTATATACTTAATACGTGTAGTAAACTTTCCTTTTCATTGTAGATGTAAACAAACAACAAGAGTAAAAAAAATATTTTACCATTTTCAACAAAGTGATCACACACTGGCACAGCGCGTCGCGCGATTACTATGTCAATATCACCAAAACTAATACGATTTCGCGTACAACACACACACATACATACAGCGTCATAAAGTTCACCAACACACTGACTGAGAAACAGAAGCGATCCACTATTTTTTTTAATTTTACACAACATTTATAATGTGCTAATTAATATGAGCGCGGTCGAGGCGATCTTTTCACATCATTTTCGTCACAAATTAGCATTTTTTACGCCGAGCCTTCGAAGCGAGCGCGGGCGTGCGTGAACCCAGCGGCAGGGGCGTGCAGTGAGAACACTGAAGCGAAACATTTACGTAAACACATCTATGGCCTCTACTGTCGAATGTGCAAAGGTTAGATTTTGGTTTCAGTATCTTAAACCACGCGATTTACTCGTATACCGTAAAATTTTTCTTTCATAAATGCTTTGCTTGAAACGAAAATTCATTTTTTAACATTGTCCGAAAACATAGAGTAAATTGGATGATTTGAGATACTAATTTGAGATTTGAGTAAAACGAAAATATATTTTTTGCAGATTCGACATTTTACGTAGGGACTGTCGATACATTAGAAAAAAAAACGAAATACAAGACATATGTATCTATCACAATTATTATCATAGTATTCCGATTTAAATACATGTGGGGCATAAAAGCAAAGGCAGCAATATACAAAATATTAAAAAATATTATTAATGCAGTCACTGAAGATTACTAATGTTAATTTATGTATCTATTCCTTTCAAAATCATGTTTTCTATAAATTTATAGGCTATGTTTCCTATAAAATCTCGAATTAAGTATATTTTTAATAAGTAAACCTCGATGACTGCATTCAAATTTTTTTTGGATCTCGCTGCTTCCGCTTTTATACCTCACATATAATACATAGTTATGTCACATAAATATTTTACTCGATGTTTTTTCACAACATATGTTTACGTAAAAATCGCGCTTCAGCGCACTCACTACACGCACTGCTCCGACCACCGGCTACTCGACACAAGGTGATGAAATAAAATAATACCGAATTCGTAGCGCTTCAACAATATTAATACGTATTAATTGATTATCCCGCGACGAAATACGTAGAATTAGCAATTTTCACCTTTTTTATTTCTTCGATAAATTTTCTAAAACGTGACGATTTTTGACAACAGCGCGGCGACGTCGGAAAAAAACGTCGACAGCATCCGCGCGGTTGGAAAAGTTTAAATCGCAATTCGGCGGTGTGCGCGCGTGTCGCGTGTCGCGGGCGCTCTCCGCGAGGTGCGACCGCGGACTGCCTGGTGCCTGGTGCCCGGTGCCGCTGCCGGCGTCGCGGCCGGCGAAAGGTCGCGGCGCTGCTTTCCTCCGTCGGTCGCGCGCCGCGGCAGCGCCGTCGGCAGGTTGATTGGCCGGGGACGGCGGAAGAAAAGGGCGATGCGGAGCGGCGGAAGGCGAACACGAGGAATATTAAATACTAGCTGTAACACGTCAACAATGACACTACTCTTACACGCCGGTTCCTAAGAAATAAGTATTTATTTATTTATATAGAAAAGAAAAAATAATTCTAATACAAAGAAAAAGAGAGAAAAAATATTTTTTTACCAAAAAAAAAGGTTTGATTAAGGTAAAAGGGGAGGGAAAAAAAAGAAATATAGCCTATGTTACCTGCCGAGTCCTAAAGAATAAGTTTCCAAATTTTGAGTCCGATCGGTCAAACAGTAAAGATTTGCATCGAAAATATGTCAGGGGAGGGGAAGGGGTATGAGAATAGGGGGGAAACGTTGCCTAAGTTATCCGCCGGGTCCCAAAGCGTAGATACGCAAAATTTGAATCGGACAAACGGTGTGAATTTATATAGAGAACAGACAAACAGACGGACATTGAGTTTTATAAGTATAGATTTTTTATATAAAGTACAACATCGCGAGAATATTGTGACAAAATTTCGAGTGAATCGGAGCACAATTGACGAAGTTATAAACATTTGAGCGATACTCGATTGATTTTCTATACCTGCTCGGGCATCTGAGGGACACGCTTACCTGATGATTACCGGATGCGCTATTGTATTGGAAAAGTTTTGGGATAAAAAGATGCTCTAGATCTTCTTGATGAGAGCTCTTTGCTGTATGGACCTGTTGTAAGTATAAAATAATTGTCGACTTTTATTTTGAATTTCATAGTGTGCAAAACTTTAAAGCGTTTTTTTGAAACTTGTCATTTTTGAAGAGCGTGTACGCCATAACTCAAAATCTACTGGACCGATCGTTTTGAAATTTTGCACAGTACTTCTTCCACGTAATTAGCCAGGTAACCGCGGGAGCTTTTTTTTTAAAAATAATTATTAATTTTACAGTAACAAATTGGCCGATTTTTTTAGCGAAAATTAGTGTTTTGGCTTCCAAGTGCTACCTAAAATTAAATATCGAAAAAAATCTTCACTGCCTTACTTTAAGAAACATCTCCTTTAACAAGTGCATTTTGAGTTTTATGTTTCAGATGATTCTGTTTCGAGTTATGATGTACACCGCAAAACAACTTTTTTTCGAGGCGCTTTCACTGCCACTCGCTTAAATATTAATGTTTAGCAATGAAAATTTTTAAAAATGTTTTATTACATAAAAATTAAGTAAACCAACTAGCACCACCTCTATCGCGAAAAAAATTCTTGAAAACATGCCTTTTATCACCGAATTAACCTTACCCCCCGTTTAAGAAAAAAGGAAAAAAATTGTATAATTTTTTTTTTTACCATAAATAAGTTACGGACGTTACACGAAGTTACGGCGACAGACAGGCGGCCGGACAGACAACGAAATTATTATACTTGAGATGGATGATAATATGCGAACCAGCGATTAGATATCGAATTACCATCGCTGGCGCAACACTACTTAGAATGTCAAACTGTCCTTACCATTGTACTCTATTGAAATTGTTATTTAAAGCTTCACTTCTTCGACATTTCAACACACAATACTATAAATTGATATATTTAATATTAACATCTAGGTTCTTAAAAGTCGTATTCCAACAAATGAAATTCATTCATTCCTACTTTCCAAGTACGCACTTAACAAAAACGCGCGCACAATTTTAACAAAACACCATGACAGTACGTACTTATTTTGTACGTACTCTATTTTTTAACATACATTCCTATTACTATTTTTTTACTACGCATCTCATTTAAAACCTTATTCATTATAAATTAATCGTAAAAAGTGTATTGTATAATAATATCATATTCAAGTGTTCACAAAATATTCAAACTTTATCCTTTAATGTCACTCTGGATCATCTATTAGGGTCATTAACGACCTGTTGACGGTCTATTTGTTAAAAAAAATAAAATAAAAACTAAAACCCGACCACTCTCGTTTACAGGTGGGAGAAACTTGTAATTAATCCCAATAAGAATAATTTCGTTGTCTGTTGTGTGTCCGTAACTTCCTACAACACCCGTAACATTATTTTATTTGATTTTTTATTTTTCTTTCTTTGAGAACCATTAAATTTCCACGGGTACCTGGTCCAACGACAAATGATTCACGGACATTAGGTTCAACGACAAAAGGACCGCGGACATTTTGTCCAACGATAAAAATCCAACACGACAAAATTCTTATGTTATTATCCCAATAATAATAATTTAGTTGTACGCAATGGTATAATAAACTGTAGATACGTTACAAGCGTGAAATCTTGGCAACTCAAAAGTAAGGTAATTGCCTTACTTGCATTTGTTATCGAACGGACCTTCTTTGTGATCGGGCGCGACGCTACGCCGAAAAAAGTCCCAGGGAAAAAGGAACAGAGTATCGTACACTATTGTAAGAATGAGTATGTTATTTTAGTCACCGTGACTTCAAATTACATGATTTTTCTGTCTAAACGCAGAGCGTTTGTGAAATAAATGTGGCGTGATTTGTCTCTTTCAATGCAATATTTGCTACGCCTGAAAGCGGGCTAGTATGGGAATAACGTGTCTATATTATAATACGTCAATGGTTGTATGTGTGTCCGTAAATTCTTTTTAGAAACTTTTTTCTTATCAAACATAATAATTTCGCTGTCTTCCGTCCGACGGTCTGTCTGTCTCCGTAACTTCGTGTAACGTCCGTAATTTCGTTCGAATTCACGGCTAAAAAAACGGCCAGAGATGAAGGTTGAACCCCAGGTCGCCGAACACGAACCGGCCGATTAAAACGCATCTTGCTACGGCCGCCTCTCCGTAGACCGCCAAAAACATGCTGTAAATATATACTAGGGCTTAGCAAAGACGCGAACCGATGTTCCGTCATTTTTGACGGGTTACAGCTAGTAAATATAAATATTATAATAAGATTTCAAACAAACGAATTGACTATGGAAGTGCACATATTCGATTATAAGGAAATTGTTTAAAACTTTCTTGTACGATGAAAATTTTACGCAAACATCATTCTCCAATATCCATATCCAAACTCCCTATTCTCCGCGAATATGTTGCGGAAATGCATCGGCGCAAAATTGATTGCACTTTCTCAAGTGCATAATAATAATATACGAGAGAAACACTTAAAAACATAAATGATTACAATGCATTTTTTATGTCCGTTCATATAATATTGTTTACTTAATTGACTGCAAACACAGAAGTGAACATCAGCACTTCTTTTTCCTGAATTATTCGCCGATAGTGCATTGCTATCTCGCTACTACAGAGTGGGCAAGAGTAATTTCACAATTTAAAATAGTTACTAAACGTAAAACTATTTATTTGTTTGAAGATTCATAAAAGATATCTCGTAGCTAGTAGCAAAACATCGTAAGAGTCTCCTCCATTCAATTTTGAATAGAAAATATACTTTACACTTTGGGTGAAATGTCAACAGTTACGGAGATAAGCGAGATAAAAATTAGCATTTTGTAAATATTTCTGAAAAAAAGTTTGCGGAGATAAGTTTGCATTTTTTTTCAATATTTCAATATATGGGAATACTAAAAAACATTTGCTTTATTTAATACGAGTCAAATAAAAAACAAAAACCTCACAAAAAATATTTTTTTACTTTCTGCAAGGTTTTAATAATTTTATTTGACTTGTATCAAAGCGAATAAATTTTTAATATTCAATATAAGTATCTGCAGATTTACTGAAAATAAGTCGAAATTACTGAAAAAATGCAAACTTTGATGTCGCTTTTCTCTATAACTGTCACATTTCATCCAAAATGTAAAGAATATTTTCTATTCAAAACTGTATAAACAAGACTCTCCCTAAGTTTTTGCTGCTAGCTATGAGCATAGAATACCTATGTATATATGTCATGAATTTTTGGACATTTAGAAAACAATGTAATTCTGCCCATGGACATTAGGTTACAAATTTGATGTTTAGAAGTGAAGCCTGAAATTGGCGAAAAATGTAATGAAAGTAGATTGGATGCGGTCGCTTAGGGCCGGTTGTTTCAAGTTTGATTAAAGTAAGCGTTAGATTAAAGCATAGATATTTACGAAAACGGATCGTCTTATTGGTGGAGAACGCAAAAATCTATGGTTCAAACGAACGCTTACTTTGATCAAACTTGAAACAACCGGGCCTTAGGCGCATGTATGTAAAATCTGTGTTAGATAAGAGTGAGGAATGGGAAAATTAAAAGGGAATGCAATGTTGCGTAGAAGATAGAAATAAGAAAAGATAGCTATGTTTTGTTCAGGAGGAGTAAATTCGTTTCACTTGACCAAGGAAATTCCGGTTCCAATTTCGGAAATGTTTTAATAATTTTATTTTGAATGAATTTTTATTACGCCATATAGGTTCCTTTCATGATACTCTATTGTTTTACAGAAGATAAGTCAGAAATATGGGAATAAAATACAAATTTTGAAGACGCTTATCTCCATAACTATGACTTCAAGACATTGTTGCTTGAACATTTTCGACTCATAATTTAGGCATGAATGTAAAGTTTTGTGCACTAGCTCTGTTAAACCCCGTACATCATTAATAAAAATTATGATAACGATTTTTCACGAAGAATCAATGGATTTTTTTCCATTTCTTGTGTGAAATCTTGTGTCCATTTTCTTTCAATGTGTACTGATTGCCTGAGCATCAATATTACTTCGTTGTGTCGAGAATAAATGGTGCCCGTTTGAAAGGCGGTGTGGCATGAAAAGAAATCGATTTGTGCTTCAGGCGATACGTTTCCAACAAAGGGGGACATCTTTGGAAATAATGTCGTCCATTGAAGCGCCGAAAATTACACGAAATTATATGACTGTCCGAATCCAACGTGCATCGGAGCTGTACAAAATCAGTCGCGAACCAATTTAAAGCCATGTATTCACTAGGGGACAAATCGCGAAACATTCCGCTCGGCATGTCGCATCAACATCTACGCTCATGTTTCGGGGACAATGACGCGGCCATTTGACGTGTACACACCGGGACTCGCATATCTTGTCGCGGAAATGTCACCCGATGAGCTTATGTTGACAGCTGCGGTATCTCATTTGGCGAAAACGGGGTTCCGCGCAATTCGAAATGTTTTTTTGGGTCGCAATTTCAAATTAACGAGGTTTTACTGTAGTAAATTGAATATTATTAAAAACAAGGTCCTTTTTGCAAATAATTATTGTTTTCCAGACGTCGCGGAAATATATCGCCTTATGAGGTTATGATGATAGCCGCGTATCTGTTTATGTTAATGAGTTTATCGAAAAGTAAGAGGAGAAAAAAGAGGAGAATGCGAAATTATTTACTGCAAAGAGAAAGAAGGACGGACATTCTATGCGATCTTCGATCGATACAGCTCGATGAGTTCGAGAACGATTTCGTTTTCCCGCATTGTCATCTTGACAGATACAGCGCATGCGTATTCACTTGTAAACATACCACGTGGTACTGACGCTCCGCGGAATGTTGCAGTACCGGGTACCGTGCGCATGGCAACGTTGCCACGGCACGTAGAAATGCCGCGCTATGTTGTGCGCGAGGTCGCGGAACAGTGCACGACGTTGCAACGTCACGTAGACTCTATGCCGCGCGTGCTGTTGAGGGACAATTTGTCCCCTAGTGAATACATGGCTTAAATGACAAAATGACCGGCAACAAAAATAAACATATTGACCAACGAAATCTGTACTACGCGAGGAAATCGCACGAAATGCCATCGCAGTGGATTATTTTTGTATCGCCGCCATTTTGTGATTCGGTTGTTATTTACGAAATATATTTTTTAAAGTATCATATAAAAATATTATACTTCAATGTATTAAAGAGTAATAATTTTATGCCAAAAATGTTTTGCCCCCTTTTCCAAATAAAAGGTGGGCTTACGATATTGATATAGATTACAGAATTCTGTTGTTGATGGAGGGAGTGTCATACCCACTGGGCTCCGAGGGAGGCGGCCCTCGTAGCTCAGTGGGCATCACACCGAGGGTTCCGGGTTCGATTCCCGGTGAGGTCACCATTAATCCATGTGATTTATTGAAGCCTGGGTGTTTGGGCTTAATTAATTGGGCTTCTTGGCCCGTTGAAGCGTAAATAAATAAATAAAAAGAGACTTCTATTTCGACAGTGAGGCAAAAATACTGTGGCCGAAAATTTTTAGTGCATTGAAAATAAGCGTGATTTTTTAATTTTTCTTATACTTTACATTAACTCGTGGCGTCTGCTTGCTTGACGAAAAATCTCTGGATTTTAACTAATCTGGATAGATTTTAACCCTTTTCCCGCGATCCAATCGAGCTGAAACTTTGCAAGCAGACTCGTGGCGACGATCAAAGATACCTATCAAATTTTCATTTAAAAAATAATGATTATAGAATAATTTTGGATTTTTCAAATTTTTAATGTTTTTTTTCATACAATGGGAAAGGGAATATTGTAAAAACTTGGATTTTATGGGTTATTTTTTTATTTTCATGTAATCTTCTACATTTTAGTTTTAATATTACCCAGTGTACAAAACCACTTCGGTGGGAAACTAGCCCCATCTTTTGGTGAGCTCATCAACTATTATTCCAGATAAAACTTTGATTAATTAATTATGACGGATTAATTGATTAATTAGTAAATTTGATAATATTGATTCATGTATTGTCACCGAAAATAAGAGTGCAATATCGATTTTAAGATTCCGTCCAGACAAACAGGGGAAGCTAATATAAGCGCGGTAAAAAAGCTCCAAATCGTCAATACGTGCATCACGTCAACCCTTACTAAGCGGTGCAGTGACGTGCGTTCGAGATGTGGTGTTGGCGTGGTATGCTGCTAATTCCGATGAAAAAAAAATACTGCGAGACCACAGGTCACCAAAATATTATAGACACGAACCAGAGACAAATTCCTCGGTACATGGTAAACGGTTCCAACAGTTTCTGAGATATCTCTACATGAGAAAGTATGGGAATTATCCTTGGCTCTACCCAACCGAGTTTCTCCAGGGAATGCTTGTCTTGAGACTAGAAGGAATGTGTATTTACATTATGTGTATTATGTGAATTAAATTATTATTATTATTTTTGTTTTTACGCTTCAACAGGCCAAGGGGCCCAATTACAGAAGCGGAACACATCATAAAAAAACCAGGCTTGAGTAAATCACATAAATTAATTGTGCCCTCACCGGTTTGGTATGTTCCCGATAATTACCTACGACAGCGTCAGCATAGATTGTTTCACATTATAGTGAGATAAATTAGAAATTAGAATGAGTGATAGTAGCAAATAAAATATTATAAATAACCAAAGGTTTTTTGCTAATACTTATTTTTTAAATTTGTTTTCATATAGGTTATATATACATGTTCCGTTTATTTATTTTTTATTTTAGTTAAAAATGCCTATACTACGAATTTTAGTATACATCGTATCCTAATGAAGGGACAATGGCCGCAAAACATGTTTATAATTCAATAAATAGTGATTTTATGCAAAGTGTTCTATTTTTATTGATTGATGTGCAAAAGAATTATTCATTCTTTTGCACATCCATTTTTCTATACATATTAGGGATGGGCGTTGAATGGACGGACTAGTTGAAATCAATCGTTGACGTTGCGTCGACGCGTCGACGGTTTACGTTTATCGCATGGACTAGTTGAATTCGTAGACGGTGGACGGCGGACGCCGTGGACGGTGCGCGATTCGAGATTCAACTTAGTGCAAAGCAACGAGCGAGAGCAAGACAAAACGTCTCCATTTATTTCTCTCTCATATCTCGCTGTCGACTCGTAGACGCCATAGACGTCATAGACGGCTCGACGGATAATTTCATTTCAACTCTAAAGTACACGACCATAGAGTGCAGATCTGTGTATACGAACTATGACAGAGACTTGAAATTTGAATGCATGCGTAGGGTGATTAATAAGCTATTATCTATTATTTTTTACTTAATTTGTGCGTGTGCACGTGCGACGTTTCGGTGAATTCCCAATTTTGCGCTGTATAAAATAAAACAATTCTGTTTAATTATTTTATTTTTTATTGAACTAATATTTTACTGCTTACACTTGATATTGTTGTGTGTATCTATTTCTTTCTTTATTATATATAGAAAGAAGTATAGAAAACAATATGTAAAAGCCTATAATGTGGGTAAACAAATAAATAATAAAATATTTCTTTTTACATATAAGCACAAGTAGCGGTTTTACTTTCCCCGAAACTATTCCTTCGAACTTCTTTAAAATTTAAAAATTAACGTAATAAAAATAGCCAACGGTTGAGCCGTCGAGCAGCGTCGCGTCGAACCGTAGACAGTTGACCAACGTCCCGATGTTTAGATAGAACGTCCGCGACGTCCGCGTAACGAAGTTGACGCGTCAACTAATTGACGAATTCAACTAGTTGATCGTCTCGTCGATGGACGGACGTGGACGGTCTCGTCCCATCCCTAATATTAGGTCCTTACATATGAAATTGGCGTTTAGTATGGGAGGAACATAAATCCGATTTTTTTTTATTATAAAATATTTATTTAATCAAAGTATGTACCATTGCTATCTATGCACTTTTGCCATCTCATAGGTAGTTCATCGATCCCTTTACTAAAAAAACCATTCGGACGGGAATCAATAAAATCTTTGAAGGCGGTTTGGACTGCCCCATCGGAGTTGAATTTTTTCCTTTGCAAGAAGTTATCCAAATTTCGAAAAAAATGGTAATCTGTTGGGGCAAGGTCCGGAGAGTACGGTGGATGTCTTAGACATTCCAATTGAAGCTCCTCTAATTTGGTAGCCGTCTGTTGTGCAGTGTGTGGTCTAGCGTTATCATGAAGCAGCAGTGGCCTAGAGCGATTAACCAGCCTCGGTTGTTTAGCAGCTAGCTTTTCCATCATGGTTTGCAGTTGCTGACAATAGACATCTGCCGTAATCGTCTGGCCAGATTTAAGAAAGCTGTAGTGAACGACACCAGCACTAGTCCACCAAACGCTCACAAGTAACTTTTTTGGAGTCAATTTTCGCTTGGGGCATGGTTTGGCTGGTTCGGCAGGGTTCAGCCATTGCGATGAGCGCTTCCGATTATCGTAAAGGATCCACTTTTCATCACAGGTAATGATTCGATTTAAAATCCCTTCATTATTGTGCCGGTTGAGTAATGCAACGCAGGAGTCAACGCGCGTTTGTTGATTTGCTTCACTCAATTCGTCAGGTACCCACCTTTCAAGCTTTTTCACCTTACCAATTTGCTTCAAATGGATTAAAACAGTTTTATCACTAACACCGCAGCCTGCAGCTAACTCGGATGTGGTTTGCGATGGATCCGCTTCCACAATAGTCTTCAATTCTTCATTATCAACTTTGGTCTCCGGCCGTCCACGGGACTTGTTCTGCAGGTCGAAATTTCCAGAACGAAAACGTTGGAACCAAAAACGCACTGTGTTTTCTTTTGCGGCACCGTCGCCATACACATCATTAATCCTTCGAGCCGTTTCTGCAGCACTGGTGCCACGGTGGAACTCGTACTCGTAAATAACGCGATATTTCAAGTTTTTCATTTTGTAAACTGAGTGACGCAAAGAAAAAACAATTGAGGAAAAAACAAATGAATTATAATTTTCAAAACACAAATACATGAGTAAATAGCTGTATAAATTTGGATTTGGAATTCCTAACCAAGGAGAAGATATTTGAGATCAAATTTGCCAGTACGGCAAAACGCCAATTTCATATGTAAG
>JADDOH010016337.1:0-43720 GCA_016648135.1 Agrypnia vestita | reverse complement strand
AACGCTGGAAGGGTTTTTTGAAATTTCAATTTTTCAATTTTTTGGAACTCTTTGAAGGGAAAAACGCGATTTTTTGCGAAAAATATCGACTAATTTGTTATTAAAAAATAAAAATTAATAACAAATTTGAAAAAAAGTCTCCAGCGTTACCTCGTAAATTATGTACAGAAATAGTGTTCAAATTTTCAAAAGGATCGGTGCAGTAGTTTTGAAGTTATGATGGACACCGACTTTGAAAACGTGAGATGTGGGGAAAACGCTTTAAAGTTTTGCACACTGTAAAATTCAAAATAAAACTCAACACTTATTTTATACTTACACATAATTGTCGATGCCATGTTCACACAGCAAAGAGCTTTCATCATCAGCATCTACGCAAAACTCTTCCAATACAATAGCACGTCCGGTAGTCCTCAGGTGAGCGCGTCTCTTAGCTGCCCGAGCAGGTATAGAAAACAGTCTGAGTATCGCTCAAATGTTCATAATTTCGTCAATTTTGCTCCGATTGACTTGAAATTTCGACACAATATTCTTGCGATGTCATACATTCATTTAAAAAATTAAAAATAAAATGCAAAAAAAAGTTAAAAACCTTACCCCCCCCCTTAACAGTGGAGATATAATTTATGGTGCCTTTGCGGAAGACGAATCAGTTATTTAAGATAAATGGATTTTCCCTAATGATGTTTTCGAGCGACGGAAATGGGCATTGACTCCAGGTGACTAACAAGAATAATTACTACCAGTGATTATTCTTGTTTTCGCTAGACAAAACCGTCAAGATCGTAAGTCGATTTTTGGGGATCAGTGTTGAAATTAAATCAAATATGAAGTCTTTTCAAATGGTTATCACAACAAAAATTAAGTTTTATATATGTTTTCTCGAATTACTAAATAAAAATATATAAAACACGCTTTCTTTAATTTATTACATTTATCTGAGGTAACTAATCCCAGGGAGCCCATCCGACCGTTTGAAATTAAAAATACAAACTTTTTAATAACTCGTCAGCAAACAAGAAGAAATAACTTTGTATATTCATTCATTAATAAATTTGACCGCAATAAATCGCAAAAAATGTACAGAGATGAATGTAACCCCTTCTTTAGGCGAGGGGATTGGGTCACAGAGGAAGCATGTCCCCCCTCGCGTATATATAAGACACATTTATACTGCAGTTACAGTATTGAATCGTGCATTATTAAATCTCCTTGTAAACAAAATGTAATTTTTACAATGGACATCGTTTTCAATTTTTTTTTAAATTTAGTTGAAAACCGAGTCTTTTCAAATAAAACTTCTTTTTGTAATAATGTGGGACTTTTTTACTGAAAATTTACAGGCTCGTAGTAATTTTTTTAAATAAATCTAACCCCTTGGAATTAGCCGTGGAACCAGACAGCGTAAAAAGAAATTTACGTTAATTTATGTCTATGTATTTTGGTGGTCTGTGGTATGATATATGTCACAAAGTGTAAATTTTGATAATGCATACATTAACTCATAGTGCGTGTATATACCAGTTAATGCACACATTATCGAAATTTAACACTTTGTAATATATAAATAATTATTCATAAACATATGTGAACTATTTCTTGTGTATCCAAAAAATGTTTATGAATACTTTTATAAGTTTCTATATCTAGTGTAAGTTTTATTATCATTATTTTTTAAATTAAGGGATCCAAAAAAACTAGCTTAGACTTAATACGATTATATAGTATAAACCAGTGGCGTGCAGTGGGTATAAACTTAGGTTATGCTGTGACCGACTATATACCTATATTAAAAATAGATATACACGCATATACTTATAAGGGTATATATATTTAAAAAAAAATTAACTGTCTATAATGAACTATTTTGATTAGATTCAATCCATAAAAATAACTGCACTCTATAAGAAGTATTGTAAACAATATTTCCTAAATAAATAAATATTTTATATAGGTATTGGTAATACGGCAAAAAATTTCAATATATTTCGAAGACGATTTATATATAATCAAATCGGGAACAATACAAATTTCAGATATACGTTTCATTTCACAAAAATAAATCAAACATTTTATGATATCATGATATGACAGATGGTATTTGTATTTACATTCACCATAGAAAAGACAAATAGAATTTAATCCGAAAGTTTTGGGTGGAATTTGTAAAAAATAAAATTTCTACGATGACGTCCGCGTAGTTTTCACCTGGCATAGGAACTTTCAAAGAAGCACGCTAAATTTACTTGTCTATTACATAAAACTCGCAGCCTTAAAAATACACGTTTTTTTTCTCGACTTGACTATGTCTATGGTGCAAATTTCTTAGGCGAGATAAATGAAGAATTGACATGAAGTTAATTAAGCACAGAAAAGTAGGAAATAGACTAAACTAGGCGTAGGACGAATTACGGCTAGAACTTTAAATCGGAAAAACACAGATACGTCACGTTAAACATAAACGTCAAAAATAAAACTTCTAGCCGTAGGACGAATTACGGCTAGAATTTTAAATCAACTTTTTCTTAAGATAAGGATTATTTAATTAATATTTGTTTCCCAGAATCTTTACTAATGCACAGCTTTTTCGCTTGTACGCGCTGCACGCCACTGGTATATACCTACTGATACGTAACATAAGATTGATAGTCAATCATCTCAAACCTTCGGACCTACTTATGACGAGCAGTAAACAGACAAATTGGTGGGTAGTTAACTATCTACTTTCTTAAATTGTCCTACCTAAAGTCCCAAGCGTAGATACCAAACTTTAAAAAATGACACTCTCCTATAGGTAGGGATGGGTAAATGAAAAAAAAAGCGATATATATCGAATCGATATTTTTAAAAAGTATTGAAAATAATCGATATACATTGCGAAAAATATATCGATATTATATTTTCAAAAATGTAAGGGGAATAAGCTTTTGGCGACCAAAAAAAGAGGTCACCGGAAAAAATATATCGATTATCCGAGAAAAAATATCGAAGACCAAAAAAAAAGTCGCCAGAAAAAAGGTGAAAAAAGGTACCCAAAAACATGTCGCCGAAAAAAAATATCGATATATCGAAAAAAATATCGATATATCGGAAAAAAATATCGATATATCGGAAAAAATATATCGATATATCGGGAAAAAAACTATCGATATATCGGAAAAAATATATCGATGACCAAGAAAAGAGAACGTCACCAGAAAAAAAGTGAAAAAAGATACTCAAAGAAAGGTCACCGGAAAAAAAGTGAAAAAGATACCCAAAAAAAGGTCGCCAGAAAAAAATATCGGTTATCCCAGAAAAAAAAATCGATATATCAAAAAAATATATATCGACGATAAATATCGATATTTTGATATATCGATATTTTTTACCCATCCCTAACTATAGGTATGGTAACACTGAATTGGTAACATACATATAACACAGTAAATGAGTCAAAAATTGCATGTTTATCCTTTTATCCTAGTGATGCTAATTAAAATTAAATGTTTATTTGATTTTAAAAAATATTTACCTACACTACCTACTAAATTCTCGCTTTGCTTTGATACGAGAGAAACCATTCCTGCAACAGTTCCAGGAAATAATGGGTAGGTACCCTTCGATTTTTTCAAAAGGTCTAGCGCAGTTTGAAAGTTAACTGGAATTAATAAATGAAAATGATTAACATCATCTCACTTTTGCTTTCAATGTGCGGAAAATTCATTTACTCTATGCCCAGTACAACTTGTATAATTTTTTGGCCGTGAAAACTAGTTTTTTGGATCTACTACAGCCGGGCTTTGGTAATTTTTATTGGGCGGCAAACCTGGTTTTGGAACCATTTAAATTTGACAAGACGAAGACGCTCGGTGACTTGACAGAGTGAATCGAGAATGCTGTGTGTTGGTTCGCCACTCTCATTTGTGTAAACCATTGTAAGCCAATCACAGGTCACTATTTTATTAAATCGTCACGTAACAAGCAGCCGAAGCAGTTGCATAATCCCGAACTAACTTGTGTTCGATCCACAAAATCTATATCCGAGTGACAGTCACGAAGGCTTTCTTAACATAACTAAACATAACATAACATAACAAGTAAATACATGCATCTGTTGCCAATTATGAAATGTTACCGTGAATAAGTATTACTATTAAGAATTTTCGTGAAATTATAATAGTAACTGATTAATAACTATCTGTGTATTAATTAGTAACTGGTTCTACAAAATATGGAGAACGCCCAAATTTTTGAGGCAACTGTAATAGGAGAGACTATACACTAATTAATAATATAGCATCAATGTATAATAGGCTGCACACTGTATTAATTAATGGCTTGGCATTGTGGCCAGCAAAGTCATCAAAATTAATAAAGAGATAATTATGATATAAAAGAATTATAAGTATGTACCAGAATTAATTAACTAACTAACCATCACGCCGTTTTCCCGCAAGGGTAGGCAGAGAGGATTGAACGCCACACTCTTTTATCCTGGCACACCACTTTTGCTTCGGCCACAATCATACATCTTCTTATACAAGTTCTACGGTTGTTGCGGCTTTTAACATGGCCATCCTAAAATACTTGTAGTATCTGATCGTGCCAGGTCTTTCGCGTACGCCGTCTTCCTGTTGCCTTCAACACTCGCCTCATACATTTTCTTAGCCATCCTTTCCTCGTCCATAATTTCAACATGACCAAACCATCTCAGCACTCCTTTCTTTATTCTATCTACCACCATACAGCCAGCATTGCATTCACGTTTAATTTGTTCATTCCTCCCCCTTCATCGACCAAAAATTTTCTACACAAGCGTCTTAGTGACCGCATTTCTACCGCATTCAGCCTACTTTCATTCCTCTTTTGTCAATTCCAGGCTTACACTACTCCAAAAGTAAGCTTACTTAAGTTAATATGAGATTAAGGTAAGGTAAGCCTTACCTTAAGAAATTAATCTCATATAGGTATCTAAAATCATCAGTTAAACACAGTTTTTCAATATATCCATAAATATGGCAGCCCTCGTAGCCCAGTGGGTACGACGCCGGCTTCTAATACCGAGGGTTCCGGGTTCAATTCCCGGTGAGGTCACAATTAATCTATGTGATTTATGATGTATTTCGCTTCTGTAATTAGGCCTCTTGGCCTTTTGAAGCGTAAATAAAATAAAATAAAATAAAAAATACACATAAATAATTATAACCCGTTAGGATTAGACACATTATAATTCGTTAGATTTTTACGGCTAACATATTGGTCGTTTTTCGCTAGGAACAAAGAATCGAAGATTTATTTTCAATTAGATTTTCGCCCTCTCAGCAAGTTTAGAGAGTATATATAGTAAATTATATTTCCTCGAATCATGACAACCGATCAATGTTGCTATTCTTCTAGATTCTTGAACTTCTAGATCTGGCACAAAACACAGGCCAGGACTGGGCCGCTTTAATTATGCACGATTGTATTAAAAAAGCTTTCAAAAACAAGAAAATTGTATTTTTAAATTATACAGGGTTATTTGCAAAATATTAATAACCTCGCAGGACTACATTTCTGCCTTGATTATGAGTCGAAAATGTTCAAGCTATTATGACCTAATATCAATAGTTAAGGAGATATGCGACATCAAAGTTTGCATTTTTTTTCAATATTTCTGACTAATTTTTTGTACAACGTTGGACTATCATTACAATAACTCATATCGAATATGAAAAATTCATTCCCTTTAATACAAGTCAAATAAAAAAATAAACACCTTCGAATTCCAACTGGAAAACATTCCAATTGGAATTTTTTCAGGGTTTTTATCATTTTATTTAACTTGTATTGCAACGAATGAATTTTTTGTAATCGATATGAGTTACTGTAATGATAGTCCAACGTTTTACAAAAAATAAGTCAGAAATATTGTAAAAAAAATGCAAACTTTGATGTCGCATATCGCCTTAACTATTGATATTAGGTCATAATAGCTTGAACATTTTCGACTCATAATCAAGGCAGGAATATAGTCCTGCGAGATTATTAATGTTTTAAAAATAACCCTGTATATACCGCTAACTTTGTGGTTGGACATCATTATTAATTTCAAAAACTAACAAACAATAATTATTTTAACGTCTACCGGTTTCGGTACCACTATAACTTCGTCAAGATGAACGCTGTAATTCTTCATGCCATAATAATATTGTTTTTATTTTTGTAAAAAGTTAGTAAAATACCGCGTATTAGTGCCTTGAAAATTTTTGGAGGCCCAGCTTTTTAGACATAGGTTTCCAGATCAGCCAGACAGAAAGCGAAAAGAAAGAAACAAATAATAATAAAAATAAGTTCTTCAAATATAGCAAATTTATTTTGTAAATAGTAATAATTATTCCGAATTTGCTAACCATCTTTTGGCTATGGATCATTCTTTTGATATTAATAAGGGTTTACAAATTTTACATACAAATTATACAGAATCACAGTTTGATAAATTAGAAATTTTGGAAATAAGAAAGAGTGTTAGGTAATAGTAAATTGAATGTTATAAATAATCAGGTCCTTTTTGCAAATAGTTATCTTTTAAATTTATTTTCATGTTAAGTGGGTACTTTATATTATCATTTTCCATATATAACTTTTTAATATTTTGATCTATACTTCGATTTTTAAATATTATTTTTGTTATCCTGACGAAGAAGCCATTGGCTTCGAAACATGTTGAAATTTTTTTCAATAAATAAGTGGTTTTAACAAAGTTAATTTATATCAATAATAAAAATAAGACCTAGATACCTATGTTGTCTCGACTCCAAAATACATGTTCCAGGCAGATCCAATAATTGTGTTCGATTCTTCTTCTTCTTCTTCTTCTTCATCAGCCTTCGTCTCTCCACTGCTGGATACAGGCCTCTTCCTTCTCTTTCCATCCTTCCTTGTTGTTTGCTAATTGTAGCCATTTCTTTCTCCCCTCAGCGGCTATACCATCGGCCCATCTCTTTTGAGGTCTTCCGATGCCTCCTTTATTCTCCCAAGGTCTCCATTTCATCACTCTGGGAGGCCATCTTGTAGCATCCAGCCTTGCAACATGTCCTGCCCATTGCCATTTTAGCTTCGCTACACGATCCCTAATATTCACTACTGTAGTTCTGCGCCTAATTTCGTAATTTATAATTCTATCTCTTAGGCTTACTCCAAGCATGGATCTCTCCATGGATCGTTGCGTGCATTTGAGCTTTTCTACACTTTTCTTTGTAAGGGCCATACGTTATCACTGGCAGTATGCATGATTCAAAGGATTTTCTTTTTAGGCAAATTGGAATCTCTATGTTCTCGAAGATATGTTTAAGTTTGCCAAAAGCCATAATAATATTGTTGCAGCCAAAAGCAGCCCAGCTCATTCCTATAAGTTCTATTGTGTTCGATGGCCGTCGGATATTCCTGACTTTGTGTAGGTACTAATTCATTTTGATGGAAACTGAAAGCACCTCCCCCCTTCGGATTTGAACATTTTCTGGTGGGTATCTTATCTGTACAGTGAACATTTCGCTTTTTTTAGTAACCAAATTTTATTTATTTAAAAAATTGTGATATTTTTGTTCGATATATCGATATATTTTTTCCGGTGACCTTTTTTTTGGTCGCCAAAATCTTTTTCCCTTTCATTTTGTTACATTTTCAGATCGAAAAATATCGATTCATTAGTTCAGCAGTTGTAAATTAAATGTAGGAAAAATGAAAGATTTCAAATGAAGAGCAGCTCTACTCCCCTCCTTCCCCGTCAGATAAATAAACGATGCGAAATTATCAATCCTCCCCTCTCCCCATTTTTCTTGGGCAAATGAACGATTGAAAATCAACAGTTCACTTGACTGGACGACACTAAACGATAGTTCAGTCAACTGAACGAAACTTTCCATCGCTAGTGCTCGATAGACCGAACCACACAGTAGCGAAGGGAAAAACTACATTTCAAAATGAAGACTACAACACACACACGTTCACCAGTTTGAAGACTACAAAGTGTACACTACAATTGAAGTAAAAACTACTTGAAGTGAAGTAATTGTACTACAAAATGAAGTGAAGTAAATTAAGTGAAGTATTGAAGTAATTGTAGTATTAATGAAGTAAAGTAATGAAATTAAGTAATTGTAGTATTAATGAAGTGAAGTAATGTAATGAAGTAATTGTAGTATTAATGAAGTGAAGTAATGTAATGAAGTAATTGTAGTATTAATGAAGTGAAGTTAATATTTTTTTCTTTTTTTCCCAAATAAAAATTTGGCGAGCTAAAAAAAAAAGGTCAACGAGTAAAATATTTAAGATAATGGCGATATTTTCTCCAAAGTAACATTTCGCGACATAAAAAAAAAATTCGATTCCAAAAAATTTTCAAATCATGGGGGAGGGGGTTATTACAGTTTCCAGAGATTTCTTCGTTTAGCTACATCAACTTCCCAAAAATTTTACGTAAAAAATGAATGAAGTATATGTACTTTGTAGTGTTCGCTTTGAAATGAAGTGTACTATTTGAAATTTATACTTTCAATAACTTTGATGTTTGTAGTTTGTAGTGTGCACTACACATCAAAACGTGCGAAGTGTACACTTCAATGTGATGTAGTACTACATTGTAGTAGTGAGTACAGAGCGGACCCATCACTACCACACAGAACAGAACAATACTGAACACAAGGGATGGATGGTGCTCTGTTATGACTGCGACGTGAGGCTTCTGAGTCTCGTGAGCTCGCTAAAGAAAGTACCTACAACTAAAGATATGTCCGTTCACACTCTTGTTTTTCCAATCGGACATGGACGGTCCGCAATAGTAACAAGCGTAGAGGCCATCGAGATGTACTGCTGAAGAAGGGGGCGCGGACAACCCAACTCACGAATGTCTCAATCCAGTCACAAACTCACCGACAGTGAGCTCTATCTACGATTACGTAAGATATTATGAGCCAAATGAAAAAATATTATCCCGGACACAGCATTAAGATAAAAAAAAGAGTGAGAGTGACACTATATGACAATATGAAAGTAGAATTACGTTAAGTCTAGCACCGGCTCTGCGTCCAAACAAAGAATCTACAACAGCTACAAAAATGAAGTTAAAAAGATGTGAATCAAAGTTACAGTAGAAAAACATAAAAGATGTCGGTTAAGAGACACTTTTGATAAATGCCCTAAATTAAGCGGCAATTCTAGCTCAGTGGCTCTTTCTGATTTTACTACAATTATGATTACGCTAATAGCGCGGCTTATTTCGGGCGATGTACCAGAATAATATAAGTCGGACCTTACCGAGTGTTGACAGTCGACGATTTTCAATCAGACTTGCTGTTGGGGACGACGAAATGGCGCGAATAACATTCATATTGATCTTCGGTTTAATGTTAGTGTCTTTGGGTCCATTGAAGGCTGATAACTTCGGCGGAGTGTTCGACATGGAGATCAGGAAGGCACCTCGACGTAAGTAAAAGTACAAATTCGATCGTAGAGAGGGATGGGTATTAATTATTGTAATGTTGGGGAGGAAAATAAATAAGTCTAAAATGTTGAAAACTTGTTCAACTTCAAACAGCAACAGAAAATGTTTATTGGTACGAAATATCAAATGTAATAAATCTAATTTAATATTTTAAGAGACTTTTCTTCAAACAGAAAGGAGTTTTAAGTAATTAAAAATCGAATTTATAGAAATAATTTTTTATTTTATTCTTAAAATAGGTAATATAATATCCTTTATATTTCTTAGAATATACAATGTAAAATATCAGTATATTAAATTTCTAATCAAAAGCATGTATCACGAACTTTCTTAAGTTTTCATATTTTTTTCGTCCTTAATATCCTCTGGTAGACTCACATATAACTTCATCCCACTGTACACAGAAGTTTGCGATCTTTATTTCTTCCTGAATGGCAATCTTATTTCATCTTTTCTTCTTGTACAATGGTCATGTTCATGATGGTTTTTTCTTATTTTTCTTAATAACTCAAATGTATTGTGCTGTGTCCATTAATAATTTTATATATAAATAGAAGTACATTAAATTGAATTATTTGTCTAAATGTCATCAACATCACTTTGATTCTTGTGTATCGATTTCTTTTTAGTATAATTCTTAATGCTTTATTTTAGAGTATTGTTAATTTTCTTAAATTCTTCTTCATTAGCCAGAAATAGTATACTGCTGCAGTAGTTGATGTGAGGGACTATTATTGCGTTATACAGGGTTGTTTGGAAAACATTAATAACCTCGCAGGACTATATCCCCGCTTTGATTATAAGTCAAAAATGTTCAAGCTATCATGACCTAATATCAATAGTTATGGAGATATGCGACATCAAAGTTTGCATTTTTTTTCAATATTTCTGACTTATTTTTTGTAAAACGTTGGACTATCATTACAGTAACTCATATCGATTACGAAATATTTATTCATTTCAAAACAAGTTAAATAAAATGATATAAACCCTGAAAAAATCCGATTGGAATGTTTTCTATTTGGAATTCAAAGGTTTTTATTTTTTTATTTGACTTGTATTAGAGAGAATGAATATTTCATATTCATTCTCTATATATATAATATAGATATAAGTTACTGTAATGATTTTTTTTCACAAAAAATAAGTCAGAAATATTGAAAAAAATGCAAACTTGGATGTCGCATATCTCCATAACTATCGATATTAGGTCGTGATAGCTTGAACATTTTCGACTCATAATCAAGTCGGGAATATAATCCTGCGAGGTTATTAATGTTTTCCAAATAACCCTGTATATATTTTTGCACGATTCTGTTTTAATATATCTTCTGATTCTTCCTAAGAGTCCCAAATACACATAATGTTATGTCATTAACAGGCGCGTGCAGTGGGACTTTTATTTAACCGTATATTTGAGAAAAAAATATCAAAATAAAATATTTATCTGGCAGAATATTATGAAATATTAAAATCTGAATAAAATGTTAATTATTGTGATTTGAATATTACGAGATATAACTCTTATTTAGGTTTCTTTTTAAAATATGTGCATAGGAAAAAGTCATGCTTCTTGTTCCCACTGCACGCCCCTGCTCATTAGTATATCGCGGAAATAAACAAATGTGTAGAAAACCTTTGTAAACAATCTTCTTCTTGTTTAATGGCTCTTCAGTCCGAATATCTGTCTTCTGTGGACCATTTCCGGCAGGGTTTGCATCCTCCTTCCTTGGTCTTCTAGGCAATCTATTCCCTCTGAATTTTCACCCAGTAGGTATCTACCTATCTATCTTTTTGGGATTCGTGCATCAATTTCAGACAATTAATACTACCTAGTCATAGTTTTTCTGTGCACGTTTTTGAACATTATGTTCGTAGAAGGGAGATAGATATCTTCGTGTTTTATTTATGTAGCTATTCATTTAACGTCTTTGTTTAAGATTAACTAGATCCAAGGTACACGTTTTGGACCACGTTAAATTGTAGGCTTCCTTAAAAGTGATGTATAGATACTAGTTATAGACTGAGTGTTTCTCATTTACCTAATTTACGTCGTAATATAATTAATAATAATCACACAGAAGAAAATGTAGGTAGGTAGGTACTTATACAGAGGAGAATTTTCAGTAGGTCATCCCCAACTTCCGTGAATTCATTTTAGAAAGTAGAAATGTCAAGATTGTTTCATAATATTATTGTAAGTAGATACATATAATTTTGGCCATCGATATAAAAAGCAGAACGATATTGAGAGTAGGTACCTACCTAATATTACATTGTTGTGAACTGTTACGGAAAATCGATCCAATGGAACCTTTTATTTTTAACCATTATTTTAATGACATCTAGCGATGCTCTATCACACTACACACCGAACAGAGGAAGTGCCATTGAACGGTTTAAATTTCGCCCTCTATAACTCTTGTGTTTCAGTACTTTAATAATAAATATTACCGCTAGGTTACTTTAATAATAAATATCAATTATTCTAATAGTTTTCTTTTAGAATAATTGATATTTTTGTTACTCGGCGACAGCAGAGAACTGCGAATTACGGCAGTAGACGGGGCACATGGTTTAGGCCGCCATCGTTTCTTATATTATGATCGATTCGCTAAGATTGGCATTTCAAAAAGGTTCATGTCAACACTTATCAACTACATTTTTGATTTATTTATCCATACCTACTAACCTCAAAGGTTGAGGTAGATCCATTATTTTATGGGTCGTATTGCCTTTTAGGAAAATAGCTTATTTTTTGATTTTCCGTGGGCTCTAGACTCCATCGACCGATTATAATCTAGTCATTATATATCTACTAAACCAGTTATCATCTACGAAGTCACTCATTTCTACGTTTCTAGTCACGCGGACCAACGCGCCTATTATCCAGACGGCAAGAAGGACCTTCATTTCCTAATACAATTCCCTACTTCCACATTCACACTCGCTTCTTTCCACATAGGTAGGTACTTCTAGTGAACATAATTTCACTGTTCGATGTTTATTTGTTTTTCAAATTGATATATTATAAAAATTAAAACAGATTGTCTACAATGTATGATGTAAGCAAGGATAGTGATCTTATTATGAAAGTTATATAAAGAAAGTCAAAATATATATTAGGTATGTACTTACCTAGTAGGAAAAGAATGTTTGGAACAAGTACATGAGTGTGACTATTAGGGAAGTATGTTCGATAGAAAAGCGAAATTTGAGAAAGATATCGAGAGACGAGAGTATTATAGGTAGAGTGACTGCAGAGAATAATAGTGCTTTGAATGCAATAAATTCTGATGGAAATATGTCTACCGAGGCAAGACTAGCGGTACATCATGGAATTCACGGTACCAACACCGATGTATGGAAGCGAAGCCTGGAGCTGGCAGAAGAGGAACGAAAGTAGATTGAATGCATGGCTATGATAGAGTAAAGAATAGAAATTTAGGAATGAATGTAAAGCTGATTTTAGCACGGTTAGTAGAATTAAAAAAAGGGTAGCTCAGATAGTTTGGGCATATTGAGCGAATGAATGTGGAAAGAATGTTAAGAAAGATATACTTATAACGCAAGTTTTGATGGGGCCAGAAAGACAAGGTGACCACGGAAGACGTGGCATGATTAGATTAACCAGATACTGGAAGATGGTCCTGTTAGGAGCCTCAACAATGAGACGAGAGTTGTGTCAGGACAGAAGAGTGTGGCGCTCTATCCTCCTTGCCTACTTCCAGGGCGAAACGACGTGATGATAAAATTAAGTTGTTTACGATGTCTATTTACCTACATTTTACTATTATCAATGTAAAATCACGTTTTACTCGCTGTTGTAAATTCACTGCTCGCATTTTTATAACTATCCAAGCGTAAAATTATCCGAGTCATGAAAACACGTAAAAACGTATCAAATTACGATGAAGGACAATAAATGGATTTTGTGATAGATAATCGTGAACCGGAAAACACCGAGCAGTTTCCAATCTCCCCGTCAGGTGGTGGCTCAAAATAATATTTAGTACCCTCACTGCCTCACTGAGCAGGTTCGCCATGCTGTGTGTTCTGTAATAAGCAATATTTATTTATGTATTTATTTAATACACGGTACAATGTACCATTAAAAAAACAATGTATATAAAGATGTATAGATTGATAGATAAAAATAAAAAAGGAGATAAGGTATAATTATATCAAAAACAATTAATAATAAAGTGATATATAAAGAAAAATAAAACATTAAGTGAATAACATAAAGTATAACAAAATTACATCAAATGGTAAGAAAGGTATGTAATGCAAGTGCTGACGGCACCAGAAAGAGATGGCGATATCAAATTGTTATCAAATATAATAGTTAATATAATAGTTATCGATATTAATAGTTATCAAATCAAATATGAAAGTCAATAATCAATAAAACTAAAACAAATTAAAATAAATATGTCTGAAATTCAAGAAGCAATTGATATTGATATATGCGTAAATAGTATATCTTGACAGTTATTGTATAACCGCCGTATAATATAATATTGCATTGCGGCCAATTTTGGCGTTTTAGGTTTGACAGGTTTGAAATTAATGAATCAAAAAGCTCTAAAACGTAAACAAACGTTAAGTTATTCACAAATTATGAATTAATGGCGCACGGCTTCGCACGCGTAGATTAATGTCGTATTTAAGTTAGTTTGTGTATTAACATTATAGATATATGTCGTCGCTGACTTTTTTATAGAACTGTTTAAGTACTACAACTTCTCTACAGAAAGTATTTAAATATCTCTTACTGTTCAGGCAGCGTTCGTAAAAAACGAATCGCTCGACCACTTTTTCGTCGAGTTTAGTTGTAAAATAGGTCACCACGAAAAGCCCTTTTATTTAAATGGGTTAATATATAGCCTATGTCCACCCTGAAAGTCCATTCTAAATATTTGTGAAAGAATTTTAGAAATCGAATAAGTAGTTTACCTCCTACGTCCAAACTTACAAACTCACAAACTTTACCTTTTTATATATTAGTATAGATGCGCTTTCTAATTGATTGAATTCATTAATTCAAACCTGTCAAACCTGTCAAACTTGAAACGTCAAAATTGGCGGCATTGCAATCTTATACAATGACTGTCAAGGTACAGAAACATCAGCCCTGTTAATGGACCCTGCAATGGGATCCGAAACATTGGCCAGAGAGGTCACATATACACGGCAGAATATCCCAGAAAACTATACACAGCAATATTGTTTATTTCAGAATACCGCCAATTCTTAAATTGCAATTGTGACATAAAATATGCTTCATGTTTTGCCTATTCATTCTGAAACAATCTCCGTATGTTTATTACATCAATACTAATTGTCATCTCTAAAACTACGCTGAATGAGATTAACACCGGATATCGTTTCCCAATGTTCTTAAGTTTTCACGGCCGTTCAGTTTGCCATGTATATCTGACCATCATCAGGGCTGACGAAAAACCCTGCAACGGGATCCAAAACGTTGCCTAGAGAGGTCAGATATAAAGGGCAGAATATCCCAGAAATCTACACAAATTGATACTCGTATATAGCAATATTAAATGCGTTTACGTTTGGAAGGTTATAGCACAGTGTACCCAGATTATCTCCGGCCTGTCGGCGAGTTATTAGCCTACTAATGCGTTGACGCTAGGGTTGTCACTTTACTCGTAGCGTCTGAGATTCCGACGCATAAGGTAGACACGAAACCCGAAAATTTCTGTAATTATTGCTTGCTCACCGTAACTTGGCGTGCGGCGAATTTGGAACTAAAACCCGCCCCGCCCGCACCCGGCGGCAACCCCTCGCCCTGTCATTCGGTACAATTTTGTATTTGCTCGGGAGCTGTGACATCTTGATTACCAATATACACTGAATTATTACGTCCAAAACATCCTAAACAGTCCGGGATGGTGCAAGAACATGCGCCAATGAAGTATTAAAGTTTTGCGAAGTTGAAAAAGCGAATAATGGACCGATATTACCGTCTGACAGTTTGACGGATAGAACGGCCGCCATTACTGCACGGTTTCTTTAGTGCTGCCCGACCGAATTTCTGTATTTAATACGACACCGGTCACCGGACATTCTGTACATTATGTATTGTGAAATAATTTTACACCCTGACAACTTCTGTTACGCGACAGCGACGCCCTCCCCCTCCCTTCTGCGAAAAGGAAATCTTCTGGTTAGGTTAGGTTAGGTTAGGTTAGGTTAGGTTAGGTTTGTAGTTCTTGGATGACTTGTTGGCTTGTTCATGTTGCAACTTGGTTGTGAGTAACGAATGGTACGGGACGTAATTTCTCTTCGGTGTAGATGTGGTGGAATTCTTCGAGCCCATGGGCTGATGACAATGATTGATGGATTTCTACACTTGGCATGCGATGTGCTGATATCCATTAGTCGTAGAATTCTAACACGGTAGTCTATAAATTTAAAATTAAACTTGTGTAAGTAAGTGTTATAATGGGTGTAATATATGTAATATATGGATGTTAAAGAGCTAGTCCACAATACTTCACAGGTGAATTTCTGTCTTGATTATGAGTCGAAAATTTTCGAGCAACCATGACCTTATATCAACAGTTATGGATTTATGGAATATAAAAGTTTGCGTTATTTTTCAATATTTCTGACTTAGTTTTTTACAAAACATTTAACTATCATTACAGTAACTTATATCGATTAGGAAAAATTAATTCGTTTCAATACAAATTAAATAAAAAGAAAAAAAATCAAAAATTCCAATTTAAATTTTTCTAATTGGAGTTTTTGCAGAGGTTTCCTCGGAAAATTTCCAATTGGAATTGGAAGTTTTTTTATCATTTTATTTGAGTTGTATTAAAGGGTATGAATTTTTCATTTTCGGTATAAGTTACTGTAATGATACTCCAATTTTTTTACAAAAAACTAAGTCAGAAATATTGAAAAAGAAATTCAAACTTACATGTCGCATATCTCCATAAGTATTAGGTCATGATTGCTTGAACATTTTCGACTCACAATCAAGGCAGAAATCCACCAGTAAAGTATTGTGGACTAGCTCTATTACACCCTGTATACCTACATGTAGTTTCTAGATAGGTTTTAAAAATGGATATATTGTATATATATATTAGAGCAGATATCTTTGTTTACCTACAACGCAACGTTTAATGCAAGAATAAATATATTAATGATTGTGATGCTATTTATTCCAGTGCATCTCCCATTCTTCGGAGTTGGTCCCAAGTGCAATGGTTGTCCGCCGCGCTCTTGTGAAGACGACCCCGCCATCGTGTACGGGTACTGCTGCGGCTGCGCCCGCTACTTCGGTAACTACCCCACTACCCTTCATCTGCAGCACAGTATAGTAAACTATACAGTATGTTATGTCGGCAGCGTCCTTGGAATAAATACCTACGGCCACTTGGCACTTAAACTTGGTTAAACACGCACCAGGGCTGCTCATTGACTGACTCTTCAGGGTTTGGGGTGCCATAAATTAGCGGAGGGGGCTCACACTGCTTGCGTCCGTACCTTACTGCAGCCCTGCGGCGACCGCGCAGACCGAAGTATACCGAGATTTCGAAGGGCGTCGTTTCGGCTGTTTGTATGAAGACGTAATACTGTATGTTTACTGTACTGTGTCTGTAGGTACCCTGGAGGGAGGCCTAATCTCACAATCCTTGGGGGCAAAACCTCTTTACTGTCAAAGCCTGTAATTAGCAATGTAATAGTAATGAGGTCAAATGTAAGTTAAATTAGAGACATGAATCCAATGATATAATAAACTGTAGATACGTTACAAGCGTGAAATCTTGGCAACTCAAAAGTAAGGTAATTAATCGCATTACTTGCATTCGTTATCGAACGGACCTTCGTTGTGATCAGGCGCGAGGCTAGGTGGAAAAAGGAACAGTGTATCGTACACTGTTGTAAGAACGAGTATGTTATTTTAGTCACCGTGACTTCAAATTGCCTGATTTTTACGTGATTACTTGATTATGTGATTTGTTGTCTCTTTGAATGCGATATTTGCTACATATGAAAGCCGGCTAGTATGGGAATAACGTGTCTATACCTATTATAATACGTCAATGCGTGAATCAATGATTGTTATAATATACAAACTATAACACGTCAAAAATGACGGTACATTTACATTCCAGTTCGTAAAGAATACGTATTTACTTATTTATAGCCGACACCCATGAAATAGTAATAATTACTTTTATCAAAATATTTTAATTTTTTTATAATTCTCCTGTCGGCGATTGGGCGGAATATGAAATATTTCGCGTCTTTGCTAAGTTCTAGGTACACGTACTGTATTTTTGACGGGTAATGCAGGCTCAGCGAAGCAACATCGCTATCGTTGCCGCCTTCGGGTTTGCTGGCCGGGAGTTTAATTTGCTTTTTTAGCCGTGAAATTGAACGAAATTACGGATGTTAATGAAGTTACGAGGACGGACAGACAACGAAATTATTATGTTTGATTATATTTTAAATATTAATAAAGCATCAAAGCTGTCATCTAGTATGAAGAAGGGGTTGCAACGTTTTAAAGTTAACTACCGAGGAACAAATAAGGCGAAGTGAGGCGTTAACCTTCTGTATACATTGGCTTTAGAAAAATTATTGACAAATTAATTGCATACTTCAATTTATGTAAGAGTAAAAAACCTTTTTAGATTCCTCGAATGATGGCGAAAAATAATGGCGAATTTTTGAAAAATTAATATTAATATTAAGATATTTAAAATAATGTGCCTGTTATAAGACATGACTTGTGTATTGCAGACAAATTGCCCGTCCTGTGTCCGAAGGGTCTGGATTGCCCGCTCAACGGAGCCGGCCTGTGCCACGACTACGAGTACATGATGCTGTGTTGCTGCTGATGGCCCAGTGCTCATTGACAACTCTGACAACATTGACAACTCTGACAACATTAACAACTCTGACAACATTGACAACTCTGACAACATTGGCAGGCAATATCATTCAGTCTGTCATCGTACAATTGCCAACCCTGATTTTGAATTAATCGAACATGTTTATAGGGCGGATTGCCCAAACAGAAGATGGACATGTTTTTTTTTAAATATTTTATCGACTACCTTTAGAATGATAGAAAATAAAACCATTTTTTGTATTATTTGTCAGTATAACTTTAAGGTTAAATGGTGAAACAAGTAGATGTTTTAGTAGTTTATTTAGACAGAGCGCGAGATAGCTCTGTTTCAAATATTTCAGCAGATACTGAATTTCCAAATGAAATAATTACATAGATCTATGCAATACATTAAATCCGACATGTGGATAGCTACGTGTAGGATTTAATGTAACCCTCTTGTAGAGGAGCTTGTTTTTATTTGATCAATAAACTAGGATTCGTCCAGCGATCAATCTATGGGTTCTTAGCTCTTTGTACTTTGTCAATCTTGAAAATAAAAGTGGTGAGTTAGGAAATAAACAAAGTTGCAACCAACGACAGCGGTGGGTAGCGAACTATTATTCTCCTTTCACATATATCTGTCTCGGTCCTGGGTCGCCCTCACAGCTTCCTTCAGGTGCCACCTTCTCCATGCAGATGCAACGCATCCATCCGCCGTTGTGACGCTATTCTGGAGTTTCTTTGTCCTAAAGTTATGTCCAGGATATAGTTTTTTCACTAACACTCTAATTCTGATATAATATAGGTACTTTGCCTATAACTCAACCGTGTAAAATCTGCAAAATAAAATATATATCCCGAAGTGTAAAGGAGGTTCGAACGAAGACAAAAAAGGCTGTGTAAAGAAGAATTATGTAACCTTCCATTATATTTGCCTATACAGGATGTCTCACATCTAGTAGCAAAAGCTTTACAGTTGGATTCCTGCCTTGATAATGAGTCGAAAGTGTTCAAGCAACCATGACCTAATATCAATAGTTACAGAGATATGCAATGCTACACTTTGCATATTTTTTTAAATATATCTGACTTATTTTTTGCAAAAAGTTGAACCATCACGACAGTAACATATATCAATTGTAAAAAATTCATTTGCTTGAATACAAGTCAAATAAAATGATAAAACCCTCGTAAAAATGTAACATATTTTTTTACAAGGTTTTTTTTTTTTTTTTTTACGATGTTGCATATCTCCATAACTATTGATATTAGGTTGCTCGAACATTTTCGGCTCCTTATCAAGGCGGGAATCCACCTGTAAAATATTTGCTATTAACTATGAGACACCCTGTATATTATATTACTAATTAGGTATATTACTATGTGCGATTTCTTTTATCTCGAAGCTTAAAATTGCCCAAAATATATTTTTTCTTTTTAAAAGTAGAATTGAGCAATATATTTACTATTTTCAAACTAAGCCTCGTGTTATGAAAAAAATAGGTCGTCTCCTGAAACGAGTCTCGAATCCCCGACCATATTTTATCTCTAGGCGAGTGAGACCAAACAATTTATATTTTTTTTAATGTAATCACTTTGTAATCGCTATGTTGTATATGATTTCCATAAGACTGATTTTGTAATTAAAAAATAAAAATGTATTAAATAAATCATTTCTGCCTATAATTTTTACTAAATTGCGTATAATACCTATACCTTTTCAGTTATCGCTTCGAAGGTTACTCTTATCCTCTATTGTGTTTTTGTTTTTAACAGCAATTTTACAACATCGTAATAAAATATTATTATAAATGAAAAACATCCAGACTTTTTACAAATGTGTACTAAAGTCGTTCAAGTTTACGCATCAATAATCAAATATGCCAGCAGTCAAGCAGTCAAATCACTCATTGTGACCATGGACCGCACCTACCTATACAGGGTTACTTGTAAAACATTAATAACCTCGCAGGACTATACTCCTGCCTTGATTATGAGTCGAGAATGTTCAAGTTAGCATGACCTAATATCAATAGTTATGGAGATATGCGACATAAAAGTTTGCATTTTTTTTTTCTTTTTTTTTTTTTTTTAAATAGAGATGCAAACACGGAATACGTGTCACATCAATATTTTACTATTTTCAAACTAAGCTAAACGCTTGTGCTATGAAAATAGGACTAACTTGCTAGTCTGGGCTGAGATTCGAACCCGCGATCTTTGGATCACGAGGCGAGTGTCCTAACCACAAGACCAACAAGCTACTCTATAATATAATATTTCTTACTTATTTTTTGTAAAACGTTGGACTATCATAACAATAACTTAAATCGATTACGAAAAATTAATTTGTTTCAATACAAGTTAAATAAAATGATAAAAACCCTAAAAAAATTCCAATTGGAATTCGAAGGTTTTTATTATTTTATTTGACTTGTATTAAATGGAATGAATTTTTCATATTCGATATAAGTTACTGCAATGATAGTCCAATGTTTTACAAAAAATAAGTCAGAAATATTGAAAAAAAATGCAAACTTTGATGTCGCGTATCTCCTTAACTATTGATATTAGGTCATAATAGCTTGAACATTTTCGACTCATAATCAAGGCATTACTGTAATGAAAGTCCAACAAATAAGTCAGAAATATTGAAAAAAAAATGTAAACTTTGATGTCACATTTATCTCCATAACTATTGGTAGGTCATGACAGCTTGGACATTTTCAGCTCATAATCAAGGCAGGAATATAGTCCTGCGAGGTTATTAATGTTTTACAAATAACCCTGTATTTAAAAGGAGTGACGGAAGTTCGGCGTTATGAAAGAATGAGAAGTTATTAGACTTGAGCTAGATTTACAAAGAGGATATATTTATCCAGTTTTCGTTCAAGTTACTGCGAGCAAAAACCTATTATTCGAGATTTTTGAGTGACTTTATAGATAAAATTATACTTTCCTCACTTATCCTCAGATATTCGAGCGTATTCGAAAATAGCAGTATTGGGATCTTAAGATTGTTATCCCAACACTTAATAGACGAGAAAAAAAATAAACGAGAGGTTGGTGTTCGTCGCACTCAAATAAGGAGATTTGTATATTTTCACACATCTCTTTCAAAGTAAATACCTTTATTTGCGGTGTCCGATGTCTGCAATGCGTTTAGAAAAGCGATTGATTTCTCCGGTACCTTCTTATCCAGGCGGTCTGTCTGACAGATCATCATACGGATTACCAAAGTAGGTACCTATCTTAAACGTAACTCATAATTCTCCTGTTTTGACTAAAATTACATGAAATAAACAGGTATCTAATGCTGTATTTAAAGCTTATAGAAAAAAGATTATTTCATATGCACTTATTAATTTCTTATCCCACAGCGTCCTGATGTAAAATTATGGCAAAATCATTGTCGCGTTTGACTCGTATTTATATTTTGACGTTTGACGGATATATGTCATGTATTTCTTTCTCACTCTTTCTCTCAAGTAGAAACTAAAAGAAACAAACACCGACGCATATCTACGCCTCGTTTATTTTATTTTTTTATTCTCGTCTATTAAGTGCTGAGATAACAATATTAAGATCCCAATATTGATGGTTTCAGAATACGGCCGATTGTCAATGATCATATCAGTTTCCACTGAAAATATTCTTAGGTTTTCACGGCCTTTCTGGTTTCAGTCTTCTGGGATATTCTGCCGTGTTTCTATTCTACGACCTTTCTGGCCGGCGTTTCGGATCCCATTGCAGGGTCCATCAGCAGGGCTGATGTGATGTTACGTGTGTCGATGATGTTGTAGTTAATTATTGGCTTGCAATATGGTATTGGCCAGAAAGGTGGTAGAAACACGGCAGAATATACCGGGAAACTCAAATCAGAAGACAGTCTCCATCGGTTTAAGGAAACTTTAAAAGACGTCTTTAAAAACCAAACAAACCAATTACAGTATTATTTATATTTCAAAAACATCTGCTCAGGAAGAGTGGAGATTTGTCTGATGGCTTTTAAAGTTTGTGCATTATATGGGTGGGCCACATCTCGGCGAATACCAAAGTGCGAGTTTACTGAGATGTACACAAAAAAAGTCCCGTGGTAGATAAGTAAAACGATTCTCACTTTTTTATAAAAAAAATGTCGCAGTTTACGGAGACTTCGATATATCAAAAATCAAACATACATCGCGTGCACGCGTTAATCGCGTTAATGCACATCGCTACTAAAAGGCGTTCGTTCATCAGGTAATTTGCCGACATTAGTTAAGTTAATTCTTCTTCGTCTTACTATTCGGGTTTCTTCAGTTCACACATTCAGATAGCATTACCAACCACACCGTCCCATCAGCCAGGTTCCTGGTGCGGTACAGAACCTTGAATGCTGGCCTGCATCAATGGCTTGGTTAATTTTATAAAGCTACTGTTACACATGCTTATTAGTGGCACGTGAGCATGCGCAGTATCGACCTTCTTTAGGCCTTGCTTATTAGTGGCATGTATGTACGCACATTGCTAGTAATGAGCATGCCACTGTCATTCACCATGAGAAGGGGTATCTTTTGAGCATGTGTGAACAGGCTTACTTATTATGAGCATACTTATGTCGTTCGCGACTAGTATCGATTATCAATGCGATCTTCTCAGTCCGCGACAGATGAAACAAATATGGCGCGTTGGGGAGATGATAAAACATCACTTTTCGTGACGTGAGAAATCACGAATGTCTGTGGAATACTCGGTCACCGCTGTGTAAAAATAATTTAGCAAGAAATAATGTTTATGAAACTTTATTAAAAGGCATGAATGATTCAAATCTTACAATAAAGATTATAAAAATTAAAATCAAAAATGTACGAATGGAAACTCGGGAACTGTTTTAATTTATTGGTTCACTTGAACTTTCTATTTCCGTTTGCAAAGTTTCCATTTTGAACAAGAGCATCTCTATTCTATGACTAGAGCATGCCACTAATAAGCATGTGTGTTTGATTGTTAGCTTTGAGCGTGCTTATTTATGAGCCTGCTTAAAATAAGCATGCGAATAATGAGCAAGTGTGTACATTTGATAGGGCATTCTTATTAGTGGCATGCTCATTAGCATGTAGCTCTGTACCTTAATAGATAAATAATTAATTTCGTTTTTTCAAAATGTAAAAATATGGCCGGTATGTGTGGCGATATCTAAGTTGGCGATGACTTAACAAAAACATGTTTTGAATAAAAAATTACGATATTTTTTGGCGAGCTTTTTGCAATAAACACCGTGAAATGAGGTTAGATTTTTCATTAAATGATACATAGACTACAGAAAAAGGGTAAAAAAGTTTCAGCGTGTCCTTGGACGTGCCCAAGATACCCGGCTATCGGCGAATCGAGGATTTTATTAAAAAATCAATACATTTTATTCTCGGTTCTGGTTATTAGTTTAAAATATATAATAAGCAATGATTTTTTCCACTACATATTTTATTCAATTGTTAAAACGTTTTCAAGTTTAAATTATTTACTTTATTATTATGAATTTCTTGAATGAATTGAATGAAGAAAGTAAATAATAAAAATATAATTAACATCCAAATTCCACCCATAACCTCCCCACTCCTATCCACTCTAACCCCGCCCCCTACCCCCACCACCATTACATACACCCAATCCCTATAAATACTGTCTATAACTGTCTTTAATTTAATTGAAAACTTGGTATTGATAATGAGAATGATCTTGAAAACTTTTTAACAATTAAATTAAATATATAGTGGAAAAAAACACTGTTTTTCAATTCGATTCATATTTAATATATTAAAAATAAATTTCTACAATGTTTAACAAAAAAAACCTTAAATATTTATAAACAAAGAAAAATGTTTGCTAAGGAAGTTGCTAAATTTAGAAAGAGCTTGTATATAAGATAGCTTACCTAGTCTAATAAATAAAATTAAAACAAAAACAGGAAAATAACTTAATCATCAAAAAAATACCAGCAATATAAGAGAAGATAATATATGAATACACAATGCAAGTATATTCGTACATTATGAAATAATTATATCAATATTTTTTTATATATAGATATTTTAAACTTGGGTTAGTTCACTCAAGTTTCAAAGGAAAATCTTTTGTAGTTATCGAGCTATGACATAAAGTGTCTTTATGTAAATAAAACTTCAAACTGCTCTCCTGCAAACGTGAAAAAAATTACTTGCGTCGTTATTCTACGATTATGACGTTTTATCGACCTGTAGCGACTGTTTTGGAACTATTCGGAAAAAAATTTAAATCAGATTTTTAATTTTTTGATTTGACTTACCCGGGGAATTGCCCAGAATCTTCGGAAGAACCTAACCTTAACTGATAAAGCTCTTCTTCATAAAGTTGACGGCATTGTCAAAAAAATAAATAATAATAAAAATCATAATACACAATAATCCTGACGGAGAGAACATTGTTCTCGAAACATGTAGATTTTTTAATCTAATATAGTGGTGAAAACAAAGTAATTTGTGTTTTATTTTAATAATAAAAAAAACCATTTTAAACACTGGCAGGTATTGCACAACATAAAGATTTTTTATCGATTGTCATTTACGAATAGCTGGGCTTTAAAAAATCTATTTATCTCTTTGATTATCTTGTTTATAAGATATTCACCATTTGTTTTAATATTAAATCAACTAATAATAAAACCCTTCTATTCCAATAACACAAAAATATACACAACTAGCTGTTCGTACCCGGCGTTGCACGGCTTAAGGATTAAGTTGAAAATAGATTTATGGGGGGAAACAAAGGTTTGATTCGAACGGTATAGATTTGCATCGAAAATATATCAGAAGGAGGGGAAGGGGTAAAGGAGAAGAGGGAAAATGTAGCCTATGTTACCCGCCTAGTCCTAAAGAAAAGGTTTTCAAATGTTGAGTCCGATCGGTCAAATGGTACAGATATGCATCGAAAATATGTCAGGGGGAGGGGAGGGGGTATGAGAATAGGGGGAAAGTATCACCTATGTTACTCGCCGAGTCATTAAAAATAAGTTTCCAAATTTTGAGTCCGATCGGTCAAACGGTACAGATTTGCATCGAAAATATGTCAGTGGGAAGGGAAGAGGTATGAGAATAGGGGAGAAATATCACCTATGTTGATCGCTGAGTCCTAAAGAATAAGTTTCCAAATTTTGAGTCCGTTCGGTCAAACGGTACAGATTTGCATTGAAAATATCAGGGGAAGGGGAAGGGGTATGAGTTTAGGGGGGAAATATCACCTATGTTACCCGCTGAGTCCTAAAGAATAAGTTTCCAAATTTTGAGCCCGATCGGTCAAACGGTACACATTTGCATCGAAAATATGTCAGGGGGAGGGGAAGGGGTATGAGAATAGGGGGGAAATGTTGCCTATGTTACCCGCCGGGTCCCAAAGCATAAGTATGCAAAATTTGAATCGAATCGGACAAACGGTGTGGATTTGTATAGAGAACAGACAGACAGACAGACAAACAGACAGATAGACATTAAGTTTTATAGGTATATACTATATACATACATGAACTATTTTGTCACAATATTACGCGCCATCTACACTTAAAGTGTCACTCTTCATATCACGGCGCGTGGGTAGGTAACTGGATTATTTACTGACACTGGCAAAATTAAATGGTAAGCCGAGAGGTGTTACCATACATGCAAAAACATTTTTCTTTTTCTATTAGATTCACATAAATTATTTCTACGTAGTGATTTTTTTATGGCATGAACGTAAGAAGACAAATATGTTTATTTATGTAAAGACTTACGGACCCTAAATTTTTATTTAATAGCTGCTTAATTAGTACATAAAATATTATTTAATAACTATGCACCTAGCAGGTACCTACGTTTATGTAGTAAGTTATAAATATGGCATTCGGTAGGGGGAAGTGGGGCAGATTGATGCACAAAAAATCAATCTCATATTTTATGTAACAAATAGAGTCAAATATTTTGAAAATTGCCTTTTGCGTGGCAAATGGCATAACTAATAAATATTAGAATAGCAATCATATGAACAATTAAAATTAGAAGATAGTGAGAATATAATGATATTAGTAAAATTGGGATTTATTTCGTTCTGCCCTACCTACAGTTGATTCATTCTGACCCACCATAGATACATTGGATGGGGCACTTTGATACAAAGCGTAAAGTATATGAGAATGGTAATTATTTACAAAAAAATTATGAAAAATGCATTTTTACTGTTGAGAAATTGAGAAAACCTGTGCAATAGTGCACTTGAACCAATAAAGTATATTAGAAAATGACGCTTCATTTTCTTCAAAAGTTGCTTCAACATTTATGGTGATATGCAATATCAAAGTTTGCATTTCTTCAATATTTCTGACCTATTTTTTGCAAAATGTTGAATTATGATTACAGTAACTTACAAATATCATTTACGAAAAATTTATTCGTTTCAATACAAATTAAATAAAATGATAAAAACCTGGCAGAAATTCCAATTTGAATATTTTCCAATTGGAACGAAAGGCAATGCATTTTTCATATTCGATATAAGTTACTGTAATGATAGTCCAACGTTTTACAAAAAATAAGTCAGAAATATTGAAAAAAAAGTTGGAGGAGCGTGTACCTATTCACGTAGATACGAGTCGTAGAAGTTATTCTCCTTTGGATGATTTATATCTACATATTGATTAAAAGTGTTTTATTAATACAATAATATGATGTCTAGGGAGATGATAAATATAATTAAACTTTAACTAATAATTTATTTTTGTTAACTTATTAAATTATTATTATATTTAGTTATCGAAGTAGATATCAATCAATAAGGTTCATCATTTTCTGAGGACTATTGGGCGACTGTCAGCCCCAATTTTCACTATTCATCTGAAGTTCTGAAGGAATTTTTGTACGTGAATGGACAGAAAAAATATCACGTTTCCTCATTCACTTAGTTCACCATGATATGATAGGCAGCGTAGAAGCTCGGGGAAAGTCTATATTATTCTACAGCTAAGTTAACTAAAGATTTTATTTTATAACGAATTTTTAAATAGCTCTAAATTCAAAATTAACACGTAGGATTATCCATTCAAATGTACAACATTCGAAAAACTGTAAATTCAAATGAGTCATCGAAAATGTATTTCGTATCAAACAATAAAGTCAGGACCATGCGCAGTATGATGTTCTGTGGTGCTACGAGTTTCCGAACAATTCGATACACAAAGCAATACAAAGAAACGGTGGATCACACTTTAATAGTATTTGGATCTTAAAGAAATGTATTTTATATAAATGCTAATATACGAAATAATTTGAATGGAATTTACGTGGCATAAAGAAAACGGCTAAATCCAAGTTCATGGTCCCATTGCATATACAGGGTTATTTGTAAAACATTAATAACCTCGCAGGACTGTATTCCTGCATTGATTATGAGACGAAAATATTCAAGCTATAATGACCTAATATCAATAGTTAAGGAGATATGCGACATCAAAGTTTGCCTTTTTTTTCAATATTTCTAACTTATTTTTTGTACAACGTTGGACTATCATTACAGTAACTTATATCGAATATGAAAAATTCATTCCCTTTAATACAAGTCAAATAAAAAAATAAAAACCTTCGAATTCCAATTGGAATTTTTTCAGCGTTTTTATCATTTTATTTAACTTGTATTGAAAAGAATGAATTTTTCGTAATCGATATGAGTTACTGTAATGATAGTCCAACGTTTTACAAAAAAAAGTCAGATATATTGAAAAAAAAATGCAAACTTTGATGTCGCCTATCTCCATAACTATTGATATTAGGTCATATTAGCTTGAACATTTTCGACTCATAATCAAGGTAGGAATATAGTCCTGCGAGGTTATTAATATTTTACACATAACCCTATATAATAAAAATGAGTATTACACTATATTATTGAATGTGTTAATAACAGAATGAAAGATAATTTATGTTTAAATAATAAATAATAATATTAAATAAGATATTTCATTTTAAAGTTTCAAAAAATGTACTGTATATTTTGACATTTCATAGGCAGTATCTGAGGAAAAATGTGTAAATCATAAACAATGTATAAGTTTACACGACAAATTTATATTTATAGACGAAAGAAATGCAATGAATATTGAACGTAGGTACTTTTTGTATTTTGTTGATAGTTTTTTTTAGTTATTTATTATATGTATATGACATGGTTATTAGGTTTGGTTAGGTTAGGTCATTAGGTTTGGTTTGTTGAATTCAGATTACGGTTATTTTTGCTACAAAAACAAAATTCATATTGCGTAATATTTATTATTATTTATAGTTTGTGCTTTTTCTTTTATATACCCTTTTTCCATGGTTCTTAAAGTAAGGACTGGCATTCAAAATGTATGTTAAAATTTTCGAAACTTTAAAGTGTAATATTTTATTTAATACTTATTATTTAAGCGTTAATTATCTTTCATTTTGTAATCAGGACATTCAATTATATAGTGAAATAGGCTGAATCCAAGATAATGGTCCCATTGCATATGCAACGAAAATGAGTATTTCACTATATTATTGAATGTGCTAATAACAAAATGAAAGATAATTTACGTTTAAATAGTAAGTATTAAATAAGATATTACACTTTAAAGTTCCGAAAAATGCACTGCATATTTTGGCATTTCATAGGCAATATATGAGGTTAGGTTAGGTTATTAGGTTTGGTTTGTTTAATTTAGATTACGATTATTTTAGTTAGATTAAATTAACAGGACCTTAAATTATATATACTTATTTTCATTGTATGAACGACGGGACCATTATCTTGGATTATTCCGTGAAATACTCATTTTCATCGTATATACAATGGGACCACGATCTTGGATTACGCCGAGAAAACTGCCGACTGATAAAGCTGTTCGCATCAGCGCTCGCTGCAAAGGGGTTGCAAATGGACACTTCATCGCTCGGCCCGTTGCCAGGCAACAGTACAGCCAATGGCGCCGCGCGGAGTGGTCGCGTCTTGTGTCGTGCGAACGCGGAGTATTGCGTTTTGACAGTTGTTTGTTATTGCTCGGAAGATAAGTGAATTTCACGTCTGCCAGCCGTGGTTTTACCGCGATTGTGTTGGAGACAGTTTTTTTACCGCGGTGAGTCGTGATTTTCTCTTATTTATTCGGTTTGGATGGATCAAAATCGTGCTACGCGGGCCATGGCGTCTGCGTCGCTAGCTACGTAGTACTTTCTTACCGCGCTTTTCCACGGCGCGCATTTTGGGAAACACGGATATTCTTACTGATATTTTTAATAATTATAAACACGGATATTTTTCTTTTCTATTTGTTCATTTCTATAAAGTTAATAACGATCAAGCCGTTTATTAATCTGGAAGCGATTTGTTTGTCTTTTGGTTTGCATGGCAATCTTCGTGCAATACTAGGTAGGTAGGTACCTGATACTAATCAATCGCTTTAAATTAACCAATAATATTTATGGATTGTGAAATACATTGCCGCATATACACTTAACAAAATAAAGTAATTATTGTATATACAAAGCGGATCAGTGAGTAATAAATTAATTTAAGATAAAAATGGATAATTAATACATATAGCACCATTTTTGTAAAAATTAAACCTCTAGGGCACTTTGCACAAGAATTGTGTTTTTCTACACTATTTTTTTTAATAGGTATAATAATAATAAGTTTTATTCATATCTTATTTTTTATTATGTTACACTTCGACTGCCTAACTAGGGATTACCTGTTTGAAGGCAGTCGACTATTTACAGAGCAAAAAAGAATTCAAAAATGTAAATTGGTATACATTACAAGGATTTTTTTAAATTAACCAATATATATTAAATTGAAATAATATGATAAAATATGATAAATTAATTAGATACAGAAATACGGAATTATCGGTAAGGGAGATATACAAAGCAAAAAGAGAAATCAAAAATAAAATATAATATGCATTCTAGTAGGAGTCCGGAATGTTATATTTAAAATATAACATTCCGGACTCTTGAAGATGATTTTTGCAAAGGTGTGTAGTCTTTTTAAAATTAAATTACTATAATTATTTATTGTATTTTGCGTCCGTGTATCGATAACATAATTGCATATTGTCAGTGGACGTGCTTGTTGCTGTCCTGACTTGAGTGATCCGGGGTTCGAACTTCGTCTCGGGTGACTGTCACGTTAGTCATGGCAGTTTGGGAGCGCAAGCGCATAGGGCCGGTTGATTGATCGTCGGTGACGGTAGGCCAAAAAGTAATAGTTAAGGCGTCACAGAACATGATTCACGTTTTTGCAGTCTGGAGAGTAAAATCAGTGTAAAGTTTTCAAATCTTGTTGCCAAAATTACAGCTAACCACGCATTCAATTAATTTTATTATGAAAGATCCATTCACTCTTAAAGCATTTGTTTAAAAAAGTCAACAAAATACTTTGTGATTATCACAAATAAAATATAATCCTGAAGCACTATTTAAACTTTCTAGCAATGGAGTTATCTTTGGTACACTTTTTCTCGAAATATTTCCACATAAAGGCCGTATATTTTTTTTATAAATTCAATTTAAAAAGTTCAAAGAGAAAGTTTGGGGGAATATATATAATTATTTTTGGGTACGTTGTTAAATACAACGTTTACAAAAATATAAAATATTGCATCATCCAAAAAACCGTAAATGTTTTGAATTTTTTGATTAAATTTTACATTGGTATTAAGATAATTTCATTGTCATTAATACAAAAATATTTAAAAATATGGGTTGTTTGATTGGTGGGAAACGCAAAAGTGTAGACTTTTTTATTGACTATTATTCTTACTCCTGATTAAACAACCGGTCCTTAGTTTAATTAAAATATGATGAATATTAACGTGACGTATGCCTGATTTTTTAAAATTGGGCTCAATTCAAGTAACATTCAGGCGTAAGTGGATTTATTTTTCAAATATTATTTTTTCTTCTTAAGAATTTTAAATTTCCTTTGTGGCACCATTTTATATATAAAATAATTAACATTTTATTTCAAACTAATCAAAAAATAATATTAATTTCGAAATTAGAGCCAATGAGCATTACAGATCTCTTAACAATAATAATATTTCAGAATTGGCGAATCATCAGATAAAATCTAATCACTCTTTCGATTTATATACCGGTTTCAAATTTTTATGTACTAATTAATACTAGGGGTTTTCACTTGGATAACCCAGAAATATTAGATATTAATAAAAAAAAATGTGGAATTATTGTGAACAACCTAATGAAATTTGCCTTGCCTGTCCGCCATGCCTTCTCACATATACGAACTCTTTCATTTGGTCTAAGCATTCGTTGTTCACCTTTAGGTATATCACGCTTAGTCACTCTTTCATCTATACTTATTAATACCATTATTAAATCAAACATAATAATATCGTTGTCCGTCCGTCCCATAATTTCGTTAGAATTTACGGCTAAAAAACCAAATTAAACCGCCGGAGATGGGGCTTGAACCCCGGGCCACCAAACCCGAACCCGATTAACGCATGTGGCTACGGCCGCCTCTCCGTAGACCGCCAAAAAGATACTAGGGCTTAGCAAAGCTTAGCAAAGACCAATGTTCCACAATTTTTGACGGATTGCAGCTAATTTTATGTAGTGATGCAACGAATACGAAGATGATGATGATGAATACGAAGATTCGTGTTCGCCGAATAGTAGATATTTACCGAATATTCGTATTCGCCGAATATCATTAATTAATTAAACTATTTATAACTGAACGCAACGCAAATTAAAGTTTGGCTGTGCACCGTGTATCCGAATACATCTACGCACTCTATTATCGGGGATTCCCCTAACATTGAATGAATGTTCGTTCCATTTTATTTCCGTTGTGTGTAAAAGTGATAACTCTTATAAAATAATTTCAAATTAAATCTAATAACATGACCTCTCGTAAGCGTGAAAAAAGTTAAATTTAAATTAGATCGCTGGGAATGTACAAAAGGATAAAAGAAATGTGCTTTTTGAACAAAAATTTGCCGGTGGTAGATTTTCGTTATTAAATCTCTTAGTAAAAAAAGAACAGTGGTGTATTATGTATTACCTTGTTGAATTATTCATATTCGTATTCGTCGAACAGTAGGCTTGATATTCGTATTCGTTGCATCACTAGTCAGGATAGTGGCGTTATATTCTCTCTGCCTTGCATTTTATTTATTACACCTGCGGAGAAAAGTCATGATGGCTAGTTAGTTAATTTTATAAACCCAAATTTCCAAACTGATTCCACAAAAAAATATATTAATCAATTAGAAAGAAGTACAGAAAAGTCAAATCAACGAAAAAATATTTGGGATTCGAACCACGGATCTCCTCCTACCCAATTACGCTATGGCGGCCTCGTACATTTCCGTGAATATATCGATCTTATCTGTAAGTCTTCTCATTTATTAATTGATTAAACAAATGTTATTCATTTTTTTTGGTAAATATAATAAATTACTTAGACGCCAGAATTAACCGTTCAATTCATTTTAATTTTTTTAATTTTCAAGAACTGACTTCACAAGTTTGTCAGCGAAGTTGGAAGGCCCTTCAAAGATACATATTTATGGAACAAAGCTTTTTAATTGATACAAAAAAATATTTTAAAACCCAATCGCATAGGTTTTTTGTCAATATGTAATGTTGTCATTATGAATTGGCCCTTTATTGAGTCCCTTCCGGTCGGCAGAGCTGTCCTTTAGTTCTCATTCATCTGTCCATGTCGTGAGTTCGCGAGACCCGCGTCTGGGGGTGGATTCTGGTATTGGAAGGTAGAAGAGCACAGAAGACGGTCTTCCTTCTTCTGTGCTGCCGCGACTCGGCTGGCTGTCGTGGGAGACGTCGTTAGAGGCTCGCAATTCTCATTTCAATCATCGCAATCAGCCATTTCCTCAATTCTTGGCAAAAATCAATTGTCTCGTGACCTATTTCGATTATTTTCTGCTTAGAAATTATTATTTCTGTAATAAAGTCATCGTATGTAAATGATGTTATGAATGCAATTCCGAATCAAGGTTTCAGTTTCAGTGGCGATAAATCGGCGTTTTTTAGCTAAATAACTTTTATAACAGCTTGCATCAAAACATAATTAATGGTAAGAATATTTTAAGAAAAGATAGAAATACAATGTGCAACTTTTTGTATGCGGGCCTTTATCGTCACCCACCCCGCTAGCAGGCGCGTGCAGTGGGAACATTGAAGCGTGACATTTTTGTAAACGTATATTTTGTAAAAAAAAATATCAAATATTTATGCTACAAATTTTTATGATGTATCAAAATATGAATACTATGATAGCAATTGTGATAGAAATATTACGAAAAATATGTTGTGTTCCGATTTTTTTTACAAATAATTGGTTACTTAAAAGTCATGCTGCGATGTTCCCACTGCACGCCCCTGCTCGCTAGGTACATAAAAATACCTGTTCTGAGGTAAGTAGCCATTCCATTCATTGAGTCTCCATTTAAATATCGAATTTCGTGATTGCGTTATTAGAAGTATAAAAAGAAAAATAAAGCAGAGTAAAAGTAAAGTAAATTAGAGTAGTAATTATATACATATATGAACAGACAAAAAGTGTAAATAAGTAAACTAATAACAAGGTAGATAGTATAAGAACAAAGGTATAGACGGAGTAAGTATCATTAATGAGTGATTTTGATCATCGGAGGACCTCTTCCAGGTGTATTTTACCAATTTTAAAGATAATAATGATATTACTTCTTTATTCAGATCTCATTTCTCCACAATCTGTTCTGCGACAGTTTTGTTCGTTTGAGGATCTCTTCCAGCTGGTTTCTCTCAATATTGTAGAGCCATTCAGTCTGCAATGCACGGAACTTTAGACGTTTTAGGTGGTCATCAGGTTGGTAATATGGCGTAATCTCGTGTGAGATGTGATCACCGTAGATGTAATAATTAATTACTATTTATAAATGTGCCTTAACCGGTCGTATGCCGGAGCGTAGATCTGCGCGGCACGTATGCGAATTCGGTCTATTTTACCTGCGTTTATGGGTTTTTAAAGCTTATTGTTGGTTATATCTCAAGTTTTTGAATGAATGAACAAGTTTTATTTGTCAAGTAACCTCATTTGGGCGCAAACCGGTCAAAAATGCATTCCAAATGTCGTCTTCGAACCGCGCATTAATTGTGTTATTTGTCTGTTTAAAAAAGTTGTTTTTTTTTTAAATAAATAGTGTTAAAATTAAGTACTTTTATATTCTTTGATATATTTAGAACGAAAATACTGAAGTACAGTATCTTCTGTATTATTATCGCTTCCATGGTTTTTATTCGATAAACATGTGCGTACATTTCTGAAATTAAATTACTTTACTTATTTTCATAATTATTAATGATTAAGTAATTATTGTACAAGTAATTATCCAAATATAAGTAATTATTGAAGTCTGTATATTGAGAAACCAGAAACTGCAAATAATTGTGATTATTGTTGATTTTTACATGAATATAAAGGTATCTAAAAACAGCAATCGTGCGCGAAATAGCGCGGCAGACAGGGTACATTCCGAATTACGTACGGCCGGCATACGACCGGTTAATTTTTTACCGCCTAACAATGCCTACAGCGTGTGTTATTAATCCTTAAATAAATGTTTACTTCTTCTGTAAACTAATAATCCAAACACATCTTTACTGTTGCAATAATCCACGGTTGATATTCGAAAGTATCATAAATGCATATGTAGGTTTATTGCTGAATGGATGTTTAGTTTGGTAGTCACCTACAAGCTATTTCGGTAAATATTTAGATACACGAAGTTTTACACACAACATTATTTTAGATTATGGCCCGAATCACAAAATAGAACTCATTCCTGGACAATGGCGCGGATCTTCGATGGTTTTAATTCGCCGAAAACTTTCCCCAAACCAAAAATTCTTCCAAAAACACCAGTATGAAAATAAAAGAAAAACCGCGATTTTATTATTTATGTGTATCTACTTTTATTTATTAATTACACCTACATGTTTCGGAAAAAAAAGAAACTCCCCATAAATTCAAAAGATAAATATAATATATTTAACAATTCAGGTGTTTATAAACTTTCGTGTAAAGTTTATAAAGCGTTTTGTATTAGAAAAAACCGGTTGAAATTTTAATATAAGAGTCAAAGAGCATTTGAGATGTCTGAATAATCATGGTTTTTCTGAATTTGTAAATCATTTATTAGAAAATAATCACGGTTTTGATAAAAATCTAGGACTTTATATTTTACACATAAATAATTTTGTTCTGAAATTGAATAATTTAGAATCATTAGAAATTAGTAAAGCATGTAAAAGTTAACAAGAAATTATTCATAATCAATTAAATCTAACTACTAGTCCAATTCTAAAAAAAAGTTCTTATAATTGTGTGTAATCAAGAACTTCAGCAATAATATTTAAATAATTTTAATTTTTTCGTGTAATTTAGAAAAATATAAAGCAAAAGACATCATTCATTTTGATATTTTGACATTTATAAAACACTCTGACGATAGAAAGGTTTTCCGAAACAGGTACATAGGTAATAAATAAGTAAAAGTAGATATAAACAAATTTTTTTTTTCAAAAAAGGTATGATTTTCCTTTAATGTGTGCTTTGTTTGAAACGAAAAATTTTTTTTTTCAACATTGTCCGAAAAAATATAATAAATTGCATGATTTAAGATTCGATATTTTTATTATGGTATGTACCTAAAAAAGGCGTTACGCCAATTAAAGCAGACAAATTAATATTGGAAAGGTTATGGTTTGTTTCTAGACATTCCAGTATTGCGCTATTGTAACGATATTTGCGTAACAATCGTATTCTTAACAATACTTTTTCTTTCAGAATTGTCTCCAACTGTTTTGTATGCGTTTTAGTACCTTGATTAATAGGTAATAGGAATAGGACATTTTTATGCCGCGCCGTATTGTGACGCTCCTGGCCAGGACGGCCGAAAAATGCATCCGAAAAAGTCAGTGTCAAACGTCAACGGCTTTATCATCTTTCGGCCGAGATAAGCCCGCGCTTATATCGGAAATAATGCTTCCATTGTCCAGTTGTCCGGACCTCGGGCAGCTAGAACCATAACAACGGAACGCGATATCGGTTCATTTACGCTCTTTTTTATTTTTTTATTCATTTCTTAATTTAGTTAATACTAGCTGGTCATACCCGCAGATATTCTGCGATGACAATCTTAACCTGAAACTTCGACAGCGACTGGTCAAATGTTATATATGGTCAGTCCTGCTGTACGGAGTGGAATCGTGGACCCTCAAAGTGAGTAGCATGAACCGGCTGCAGGCGTTCGAAACGTGGATACATCGGAGAATGCTCCGGATACCCTGGACGGATATGGTCAGCAACAGAAGAGTTCTTCAAAGAGCTAGAGTGAATAGAGAGTTGCTGACAAATATCAAAATCCGAAAGGTGTCGTATTTGGGTCATGTGCTCAGAGGAGAAAAATATGAATTGCTCCACCTGATTCTTATGGGCAAGATAGAGGGTCGTAGAGGTGTTGGAAGGAGACAAATTTCCTGGCTCCGCAATATACGCGACTGGACGGGCATAAGAAGTGTTGGAGAGCTGTTTCGTGCTGCCCAGGACAGGGACGCTTTCTCTCGGGTGATAGTAAACGTTGGGGGGACCTGACATGACACCAAAAGAAGAAGAAGAAGGTCATACCCGGCGTTGCACGGGTTAAGGATTAAGTAAAAAATAAGCTTGTGAGGGAAAACAAAGGGTCCGCTGTTCTCTAAAAAACAATGTTTCCATCTAATGTTAACATAAGTTATTGTAACATAACTGTAATACTTAGATATACGGTATCGCAGACTTTTTTGTAGATATTAATGTCCTCTATAAAACTGTAGTACATTACTTTGCTCTGTTGGCAATAAAATCTGCAGCGTACGCAATATAAGGTTTTTTTTCGTAATTTTTTCACACGTTGGGTTACATTATCGAAGTTTTCATACGGATCTCTAACATTTTTTAAAATATTCTATAGCCTATGTTCATCAGGGATAATGTAGAATTCTGAATGTGAAAGAATTTTTCAAATCGGTCCAGTAGTTTCGGAGCCTATTCAATTCAAACACACAATCAAATCTTTCCTCTTTATAATATTAGTATAGATTACATTGTATATTAACTAGTATTTAACATTTTACATTCTTAAATCTATTACTAATAAACTATCCATAATAACCTACATCAGCGGTTCCCAAAGTTGACAGGACCGCGACCCACCAAAAAAAATTTCAATTTTCGGGACCCACCTCCTGCCTCACATTTTCACAATTCATATTTTAACCATACGAAAGACTGTCCGATTAAGAAAAAAAAGCCGAAATCGAAATTTTTGATTACGAAAAATATATATATGTAATATTTTAATGGGAAGGATGAGTTTTCTGCCTATTTCTTGTCATAACAGCAGTAGCGTCGACTTCAATTTTGGTCACTTTTAATCGCAGTGAATTCGATACGTCCAATTTATTTATGTATTTAGTCTTAATAGAAACCACAGGAGAAAACTCCACTTCACGTGAGGTAGTGAAGTGGAAGAGGACCTTCATCGCTTCATCAGAAAGGCAGGGATAAGTGTCAGCAACTGAAAGCCAGAATTTTGCTAATTGCTTGCGATTGAAAGTATTTTTCAGCGATGTATCTTCTGATAAATCAACAATCTCTTCACTTGCTTTTACTGACATTTCAGTCGGTATGTCTTGAAATTAATTTTAAATCCAGTTTATCCTGTTGAACTTTTTCTTCTCTTCTTCGAAGCAGGCGTTAAATTTATTTTTCAACTCTGTTAAATGAGTGAAAATTGCAGACACTACTTATCTATAATAAGCGCTTGTTCAGACACAGCGGGAACCGTTCAGTTTCAGAATCGCGTCTCAAAACACGCGATTTGTGTCATCTGTTCACACAGCCGCGGTTAATAAGCGATTTGCGCGCGCGAAAATAAACGTCAGTTTGACAGTTCTGGTGCCGTTCTCCATCATTGAATATCAGAGATATATTCGCTCATTACTTTATTAACGACGGCCGTGTTCCATGGCAAGATACATAAATATCATTATGTCAGTTCATTTTTGGTGAATAAATACCTACTTCTCTAAAATACTCTTTTTTTCCACCATTTCCAAATATCTCCACCAACTCCTGCCAAGCTTGGTTCTTGGCATTTTTGAGTAATCCTCACACTATTACAGGTCTTTTCTCCCATATTACAGGTCTTTTTTCCACTTCATCAATAAAAAATTCAGTGTCAAAGCGATCCATAACCATAGAAAAGAGAATATAATCCACGCGTGCTCCTGTTGTGACATGGAACCGTGCGGTGCCCGCAACGCGACTGAACGCTCTCGTAAGGCCCCATAGTAATAGGATCGTGCGGGCGCCGTGCGGGTCTATTTTCTAGCGGTTGGGTTGCGGGCACCGCAGCGGTTGACTAACCGCACGGTTGTGTCTGAACGATCACATACAAACCTAGGTAAATGAGACCCGCACGGATCTCATGCGATTCTGAAACGGCACGGTTCCCGCTGTGTCTGAACAAGCGCTAAACATTACACGACCCGGACGAGACGTGGTGCGCGTTGTTGTGACTGCGACCCACCTAATATCCGCTCGCGACCCACCAGTGGGTCGCGGCCCATAGTTTGGGAAACACTGACCTACATATTTACATTTACATCTAATCTAATCTATGGTACAACCTATGATTAATAATAAATCTTATGCTCTACAATTCTATACTCTTTTTACAGTAATTATAGCATTTGTTCTTAAATACATTCATCTTATTTATACTCTTCATGTTTTCTGGCATCTCATCGTATATTTTTACACCTCTGTACATTAGACAATTCTGTGTATATACTTTTTTTTCTTATATGGTAATCTTATTCTATTTCTATTTCTGGTGTTATATGTATGTACATTGCAGTAATTTTGTTGAAAAAATATTTTGGCATTTTGTTATTCAAAATTTTGTGTATAAATATGAGAACGTTATAAATAAGTATTTTTTCAATTTCCATCCATCTATTACGGGCTTTTTTTATGTAGCTATGTTCTAAGAACACAGTTACTGGATTTTGTCCCGAGAGGGATGATTAAATAATTAATTACAGTTTAATGGACTAAATTTTTACTTACGTTTTGTTCCTCGTGAATTATGTACAGGGTGTACCAGAGCTAGCAGCAGAAACTTGGCTGGGAGATTCCTGACTATTTAATGAGTCTAAAATGTTCAAGCAACCATGACCTCATATCAATATTTACGGAGATGTGCAATATGAAAGTTTGCATTTTTTTCAATATTTCTGACTTATTTTTTGTAAAAATTTGAACTATCATTACAGTAAGTTATATCGATTATGAAAAATTCGTTTGCTTCAATACAACTTAAATAAAATGATAAAAACTTTGTAAAAAATAAATTTTCAATTTTTGCAACGTTTTTATCATTTTATTCGACTTGTATTAAAGCGAATGAATTTTTTATAATCGATATTATTTACCGTAATGCTACTTCAACTTTTTGCAAGAAATAAATAAGAAATATTGAAAAAAAAATGCAAACTTTGATATTGCATATCTTCATAACTATTGATATTAGGCCATGGTTGCTTCAACATTAAGACTCGTAACACAGGCAGGAATCTACCGGCGAAGTTTTTGTTGCTAGCTCTGGTATATTTACTTATTGTCCTAATTATTGTTTATTTCCTTTTTAAATGTTTTAATTTTATATTTATTTTTTTGGTTTATTTTATCTTCTTATCTTATTTATCTGGTATATTGGTTTAGCGATCTTTCTTTTACTCTATTACTAATTTGTTAAAGGTTTCTAAATACGACTGTTAGCTTGTGTACTAATCATAATTTATATATATTGTTCATTTCTATTGTTAATTTATTTTATACTGTTTATTTTATATTGTTTTACATTGTTACACTTAGTTTGTTACATTTCATATCGTTCATTTATCTTAATATGTTTTATTCATATGTATTTACTGTAAAATGTGTTTTATGCTAGGTATATAAAAATCTTTTTAATTTTCTTGTACTGCAAAAGCCCACTAGGGCGTTGATTAATAAATATACAAAAAAAAAAATTAAGATAAATTATAGAAGTCTCACAGAGACAAAGCTGGTCCTCGAGAAAAGATTACAGATGTCTCTAGCATAGTCCATTAAACTAAACGAAAGTTTCTCAGATTTGAACATGTTGTAACGAAATGCTAAAAAGAATGTACGCATTGTCCGAATCGCTTGGAATATGTCACTTGGAACAACACTATCGTAAGATCGAGACCGGCCTATAACAATCTAGAGTGATCTACGATCTTCGGAAATCGTCTACAAACGTCTAGAAACGCCTCGTACAACCCAGAAGCAACGAGAACCTTATCCTAAGCACTAGAATAATCTAGAAAGTACGAAAATACCAGCATTTTTGCGTATAAATACGGAACAATAGAACACGGCGCAAGAGTTGTCGCGATTTAGTGATGACGCCCAAGGTGGCCGGTGGTGCGACAGATATCAAGCGAAGTACCTAATTGACGAAATAAATAAATGCGATAAATACTACGTGCGAGATTTGGATGAAATGTTCTAGTGTTAAATACGTGTTACCCAGCGATAATAAAATATAATTTAAAGTATTCAGTTAAGTTTGATTCGTTTTAAGTGACTTGGTACATTGAATAATTAATTAATCATTAATTAATAATTTATAGTGCATTCGTTCCTTCCTAGCCACGACACGTGACAATATATGGAACTTTCAAAAATTTGATCGTGTGTGGGTGTCGTTACGATGGAATTGGTGAACGTTGCGTTGTTTAGAGCGATCCCTTAAGCCAGATCATACAGGTTGTAAGCCCCGGGCCATTCGTATAAAGAGACCTCCACACGCGTTTCCCGTAGTCGTAGCATCGTCTCTGTGGGACTTTTATTATTTATTAATCTGCGTTTAGCGTTTTTTTTTAAAGAAAAAGCAAAGCAAAATGAATGTACGTTTTTTTGCGGCAGAGCCACGCAAGTTATTGTTGCGTGCACGTGGATACGATGATTTATTAATGCGGTTGTGACTTGTGACACTTGCACGCAGCTAGGAATGCGTCGATTACTATCTCTCCAGTTCTCTCTCTTCTAGTCTCCAATACTCTAATACAGCAGTACTCAACCTTTTTTTTTCTTCGGGTCACATACATAATATGTTTGCTGAGTTACGCGGGCCGCAACATACGAAAAAAAATCGTGCGGGGAAAAACAGTATCCATTGATTCAAGATTAGGGCGTGTCCTTTTGATTAATCAAAAAATACATTTTTTAACTGTAACAGGATGATAATAATACTTAACGCTTATCTTCCTACATGAAATTTATTTTTATCATATTCATATACTCAAAATGCAATAATGAAAAAAATAAAATTCAAAACTAACGTACGCACGTTTATTTTTGTATAGCGTCTTAACAAACATACTAGATCAATTGATAATAAATGCATACGAAAGTACGATATATGACTACGGATTCTAACACCTTATTGCAGACGTAATGCAAGACGAAATAAAAAGAAAAAACTTGCAGAGTTGCGTATAACACATTGTGTCGAGAAACTGTAAAGGCACGATGTATTAAAAATAAAATATCAATTTGTACAAAGATTTGGATATACTCCAAATATTGTGTGAATTATTTGAATGATTAAAAAAAGTAGGAATAATATTTATAGATTTCAAAAAAGCATTCTACACAGTGGAACACGAGATTTTACTGACAGTAATGGATGAATGTGGAATAAGAGGATCACTAAAAATGGCTAAAAAATTACATGACACACACAAAACTTACACTCTGTGGTTGAAATAAATGCGTTCATAAACCTTAAAAATCGCCGGTTTGAAAATGACAGAAGTTTGTCTTCTTGTTCGTGCGTATTTCAAAATATTCAAAACTTACAATGCCAGATTTTTTGAATCACGTTCCTGATATTCATCCGTATTCTGAAAATAACAATGTCTGGATCTTTAAGATCTTTATCCCAACACTTTATAGACGATAATAAAAATTAAAAATGTCCAGAATGGATTTTGTAATTCTACGGCTCAAATACACTGTATTAAAAGATGATATAAGAAAGATTGTTTCTTACAAACGTATTAATTTCTTCATCCACAGCGTCCAGATGAAATATCATGGCTAAACTTGTCATGACCGAGTTACCGCATATTCAAATCTGCCCATCTTGACAGATTACAATTTACATCTTTCTCCCTCCCTCTATATCTATCTCACGTAGAAACTTACAGAAACACACACCGACGTAAAGCTATGTCTCGTTTATTTTTAATTTTTATTATCGTCTATTAAGTGTTGGGACAAAGATCTTAAAGATCCAGATATATCTGTCAAATGTCAGGATGGGAAGATTTGAATACGCGGTAACGCGGTCATGATAAGTTTAGCCATGATATTTCATCTGGACGCTGTGGATGAAGAAATTAATACGTTTGTAAGAAACAATCTTTCTTATATCATCTTTTAATACAGTGTATTTGAGCCGTAGAATTACAAAATCCATTCTGGACATTTTTAATTTTTATTATCGTCTATAAAGTGTTGGGATAAAGATCTTAAAGATCCAGACATTGTTATTTTCAGAATCGGGCCGATTAAATGTGTTTCGGGCTGCATGTAAAAGCTTGGCGGGCCGCAGGTTGAGTATGGCTGCTCTAATATCTCGCAAACTATAAATGACTGTTGATACTCAACATGTATGAAAGGATTGTTCACATATTAACCGCTTCGCCGTGGATTTTCCTTATCTTCCTGAGCAGACTGCGATAAGTACGAGTACACAGAAATACCTTCATTGAACTCGCTGAATCTAAAGTAAATACGTTGTACATATTTCCGCAATGTATAACATTTTAAATTCGGCTTGTTTTTTCAGAATATATTTTGCGGGATGGCTCATCCGTTTTGTGTCAAGCAATCGAAGATACAATACAGGGTTATTTGGAAAACATTAATAACCTCGCAACACTATATTCCTGCCTTGATTATGAAAATGTTCAAGCCATCACGACCTAATATCAATAGTTATGGAGATATGTAACATCAAAGTTTGCATTTTTTTATTCAATATTTCTGATTTATTTTTTTGTAAAACGTTGTACTATCATTGCAGTATTTTATATCGAATATGAAAAATTCATTCCCTTTAATACAAGTCAAATGAAAACCTTCAAAATCCAATTGGAAATTTTTAAGGGTTTTTATCATTTTATTTAACCTGTATTGAA
>JADDOH010016336.1:0-16424 GCA_016648135.1 Agrypnia vestita | reverse complement strand
CGAATGCCTTGTAGAGAGTGCATCACCAAATCACGAATGAATTCTGCGGAAGCCTAAGTTTGCGATGAAGTCTTCATATCTGTAGCAATAAAAATACAACATTTTGAGTAATTTCTACGTATGTGATCTTTCACAATAATTTGGACTTTTCACAAGACATACGTATCCAATTAAGAGGCCCTTGGTAGATGATAGTCGAGAGAACCCGTCCCCCATGGAAGATCACCAACTGATGTGATGAAGTCTGCTACCAGTGGATCACTTTAGGAGGCCGAATCGGAATAGATACCATCGGATAGTTTTAGTTGTGGTTTCTTCATTATCGGCGACCGCGATTGGCCTAATAAGAGCCCTTGGATGGTTTCATTCTACCCTTTTTCGAGGAGAATAACAAATTATCCGAAAAACAACAATAATTTATTTCATAAAAATTAACATCTTAACCACTTTTGAAACTTCAGTTATGGAAAAATGAAGTCTAATGGAGATTATTTTCGAACTCAAATATTACGCCATCACCAGCATTTCCAAGATTCGTCTCATAATTCGAGTCAATGGCAATCATAACCTAAAAGCTATTGGGGGCATCGATATTTCAAAGTGCACTTTAGTCACATGAGAGATTTCTGCGTTATTTCCTGTCCTCGGCGTTCAAAGGCTGTATCATTTTTCATGGAAGCTGAAAGTCTTGAAATGTTAAAATTATTATTTATGTACAATTTAATATTTTTCTCTAATACTACATACATCACAAAATATTAACCAGGCCCATAAAAATTAAAAAAATTTATCATCTGTCTTGATGAATTTTGGCATGGCAATGGAAAAATGATGGAATTGGGAAATGGAATGGGAAAAAATAAATGAAAAACATGTAACAGTGGTAGATATTTTTGGAACAAGAATGAATAAAAGAGAAACTAAAGCCTTTTTTGATGATTATTGTTAGAAATTAATCCATACTGACACCGTCAATTAATTTCTAACAATAGGTACTCAATAAAAAACTATTTTATTTTATTAAGCAATCAAGCCTCAGGCCCGTACATGTACCTAATTGGGCTTTAAAGTACGTAAATGACTATGCTATGAAATTTATTAATTTCAACACTTTTAGTAATATCTACCTTTTAAAATACCGGGTATGGTAGAGCAACTTGCTTATTTAGAAATTTAATTTAAAAAAAAAGTAATGCAGATATATATTTAATCCTTTGAACAGCATCACGTAAAACATTAACATTTTACGTTTAGACAGTTTTGAATATGATATAAGGCAGATGGCGTCTATTATTCTCATTACACCGCTTTTATCGAACTCGAAAGTTTCGTTCAATTTTTTCCAGCATATTGACGGTTATGTTGGCGATAGCTTGACGAGCGTTGTTCTCTGGGTAAGCCAGAGTCCTGGAACGGTCATTGTAAACGAGTGATTTCAGATCGCCCCATAAAACGCAGTTGTAGGGGGCTAAATCACGGGACGCAATATTGAAATGTGTACGGAATGCACTATGCGTGGTGATTGAGTGACCTTTAGAAAAATATGCTTCGACAGCGAACGCGTGCTCCACCTTCGTCCACTTCATGATTCTGACTAAACCAAGCGGAGCTACAACTTTGCCCTCCTCTCGAACGGGCTTACTCCCACTCTCATCAATTTAGGGCACCCGATTAATATAAGCCAGTTGCTCTGCCCCGCTCTGTATAATATAACTTATCACAAGATAATACAGTGTACTAAAATATATTTAATTACATTTATTTTTTATTTTTAATCATACTTTACATAGGTAAAAAATACATAAAAATAATGCACTAGGTATTTATTTTGAACTCAGACTATCACAATTACTGGTTTTGAAAACAGTATCAATAAATAATAAATGAAAATTTATATTGTCGTTTGGATAATTTTGGGGATTGGTGTGGAAAAAAAAGCATCCGAACCCTTCGAGACATTTCTACAGAAAACCAATATTTAAAAAATGACACCTTAACGATAAAATAATTGATTGATTTTCCATAAAAAATGTATTAAAACTTTTCATTTCCACCCATTGTAATATCATCAATCAATTATAATTAGTACGCGTTCTACGGCCTTCTTCAGATTCTGCTATTTTATCTCCATCAATCGTCAGAAAGTCAAATTTAAATTAACTAACAAAAAACCGATCGCCAAAGCCGATTTTGTAAGACAGTGGCTGTTTTGCGGCTACCGGTTTTATCCTTAGTTTCTCTGCCAATTGCTAATGTAGTGTAGTGTTCCCTTTGAGATCAATGTTGAACGCTGTGTGACCACTAAAAGTTTTTTAAAACCACTTTTTCCATAAAACCTTTGTTATTTTTCAAAAATTGAAATGGTCTACCAATGCATAACCAGTTTAACCAATTAAATCAAATAAATACTTAATGTATTTTGTTAATGACACATTTATTTGTTATAAATTTATACATATAAATGAAGGTAGTTGCTTCATTGGAAAAGGTATGTTCTAAAGCAACTACTCTTACAGTTTTTTTTAAAGTTTAAACGTTAGAAAATACTACATATTAGAAATAATTTTTTTAAATATTGCACATCTATATAAATAAAAATATAAATTAGAATATTTTGAGTTCAAATCTTTCAGAACAGTGCTGGATTTATGTCACAGAGACATTATTAATCAATTAATGTATATTATAGATATCTCACAGAGACGAAGCTGTATTTATTATGGGAAAGTAGGTATATAGAAGTCATTTGTGTGTACATAGGACTTATGACCTATCTTTTTATGGTTGGCTTAAGTGATCACTTTACGCAATTGTAACATTCGCCATTTCCACCCATGATAGAATATACCATGCTTATTCATTTTTTGGAAGATATATACAACTTCCATACAGATACAAATACAGCTTCGTCTCTGTGAGATATCTATAATATACATTAATTGAAAAATATAAATGTTCGTTTGTACAAAATCTCTAATCTCTGAAAGTTCTTCACCGATTGTTTTGAAATTTTGACACAACGTTCCAATCAAAATCGCACTAAAAAAAAATCGCCGGTACCTACCATTTCAATATTGATAAATATTTAGATGTACTTACCTAACACTTTCCAAATTAAATTTTTTTGATTACATTCGGTTGTTTTTGCTTAAATAAAACGTTTGAACCAATGACCAACGACATTATTCCGGATTCATAAAATCCTTAAATACCGCATTATTTTATAATATTAAACACAAAATAATATACTTCTATGATTCTAAAATTGGATTCATTGTAGAAAAACAGTACCTAAATAGTTTGCATCAAAAGTGTTTATTTATAAAATGAACTTTTTGGTTCTCTCTTTCAGACAAAATATTTATAACGATACCAATAATAATTATTAGCATTTTTTGTATAACAATCTGTTGGACGAAAAAGCAACACACGCTATCTATACCTACAAAACTCAATGTCTGTCTGTTCTCTATACAAATCTACACCGTTTATCCAATCTGACCCAAATTTTGCATACTTATTCTTTAAAACCCAGCGGGTAAAATAGGTGACATTTACCCCCTCCTCCTACCCTGATATATTTTCCATGCAAATCTGTATCGTTTGACTGATCTGACTCAAATTTTGCATACTTATTGTTTAGGACTGAGCGGATACCATAAGAAACATTTCTCCACTCCCCCTTTACCCCTCTCCCTCCCCTGCTATATTTTTTCCATGCAAATCTGTACCGTTTGACCGAATCGATCCAAATTTCGTATACTTATTCTTTAGGACCCAACGGATAATATAAGTAACATTTCTCTTCTCTCGCTTTACCCCTCCCCCTGATATATTTTCCTTGCAAATCTGTACCATTTGACTTATCTGACCCATATTTTGCATACTTATTTATTAGGAACCGGCGGGTAACATAGGTGACACTTCCCCCTCCCTCCTTACCCCATCCCTCCCCTGACATATTTTCTGTACATGTCTATACCGTTTTGCCGATCTCACTAAAAAAATTTAATGCAAATCTGTACTGTTCTGCCAAATCTCGCATATATTATTTAGAATCTGGCGGCAAACATAGTCCACATTTTCCACCTGGACATCCCATCCGTGCCACCCTAGATTAAATGGAAACATTGTTTTTTTTAGTGATTTTGCAAAACAATGAAACCCTTGTTTCTCCTCACAAACTTGTTATTTATTCAATCCTTAACCGTGCAACGCCGGGTAGGACCAGCTATTAAGGAATAAAAATAAGATAATTTATCGTGATAAAGAAAAATACTTGGTCTTTTCTATAAAAAAAAAACAGAGAATCTCCCCACCCCAAACAACATCACAACACACACATATGTTTCAAGCATAAATTTTACATGGAACCATAGATAAAAAGATAGATTTTCGTTGTCTGTCTGTCCGCCTGTCCGCCTGTTTAATATTAAAGTAAGTTAATTTATTAGTGTAAGGTAAGTTAATTTCTGAAATTAAAAACTTTATATTATCAGAGTGTGACACGCAATCAGTGCGCGGCATATTATGTTGCGCAGTCACGCATTAGTCATAGCATTATGTATATAAGGAAAGTCATTATTATTATTACCCGTGATTTTTCACGGATGTACGGCTAATATTAAAACTAACACTTTAACTACTTTATTTTTTATATAACGTGTCTGAAGAAGAAATGTAACATCGTCTGGAAGAGCTTCCATACTATTACGTATCTGTCAAATGGTACAGTCGATTAAAAATTCCTTTAACAGTTTTTCCCGAACACGCAATATATCTCGACAGTCCCTACGTATATTGTCAAATCTGCGAAAATTCCATTTTCGTTTTAGTATCTTAACCCATCCGATTTATTCTATTTTTTCGGATAATATTTTTAAAAAAGCTTAATTTTTCTTTAATAAATGCTTTGTTGGAAACGAAAATTAAATTTTTTTTAAAAGTGTCTGAAAATATAGGGTAAATTGGATGAATTAAGATAGTAAAATGAAAAAAGAATTTTAGCAGATACGACTATACATAGGGATGAGTGATCACGGCCAGGGGATCAGAATCGTCTGGTTTGAGTTTTCTGGGATATTCTGCCATGTTTCTACGACTTCTCTGGCTGACGTTTCGGATCCAATTCCAAGATCCCAACCTGTTGTCATAACACATTAGCCCTGAGTTTAAAAATTTTAAAACGAAATTCGACTCCAGAAATTTTTCATTCAAATAACGCTAGTAAATTTTCCTGGAGAAGAAAGAGTATACAAAAATGATGATAAAGTAGTACTGAGGAATTTTTGCTATTGATTATCTCAATTCTATTTGATTTCTGGTCTTCCACCTCATATCATCGTATTGAAAGAAGATCAGTACCACCAACGAGGATTTTTTTACCTTAAACTTTTTTTTTACCTTAGACTTATACGGCTATATTTTTGGGCCCATATAGCCGCCTGCGTACAGAAAGTTATCCCTGTGGACATTATCGTTTCAGGTTATCAATAAAGTAAGTTTAAATCGATGAAGCGGTATAGATTTGTACATAAAATAGATCTGGGGAAGGGGATGGGTTAGAGTAGGAAGAGAAAATGTTGCCGTTATTACCCGACTGGTCCTAAAGAATAAGTATAGAAAATTTGGGTCAGATCGATCAAAAGGTACTGATTTGCATCTTTACATGATTGCAAAAGTTACTAATGATGAGAGGGGGGTGGGGTAAACGGTGAGGAGGGAAATTTCACCAATGATACACACCGATCAATAAAAAATTTCAAAATTTGAGTCAGATCAAACGGTGTAGATTTGTACAGAAAATATATCAGGGGGAGAATTAGCGGTAAAAGAGGAGGGGGGAAATGTCACCAGTATTACCCGCCAGATCCTAAAGAATAAGTTTTGAGTCCGATCGGTCAAACGGTACAGATTTGCACCGAAAATATATCAGGGGCGGGGAAGGGGTAAAAAAGGAGTAAATGTCGCATATGTTACCCGCCGGGTCCTAAAGCACAGGTATGCAAAATTTGAATAACAATATATAATAATAAAATTAACTTTTGTACGATTAAGAATAAAAATATTTACACCACAAGATGCTTTATTATAATATAATATAAAATTCAGGATGGTATAAAAATACTGCGCTTGTAATACCTTTATTTTGTTTAATAAGTGCCTAAAAATTAAATAAATAAATAAATATTTAAAGTAGAATTAAATTTATAGTTAATGAATATTATGAATAAATCGTTGTCATCACAAATTTATTTTCAAAATAATTGGTAAACACTGATTGGTTTTGGTCATTGGATTAAAATTTTTTACGTAGTTTATAACTTCTATAGCCAGGTAATGTGTAGATTACCTGTAATTTAATTATAATTTTTGAAATGCATTAAAAATTTACTTTTTCTTCTTCAATAGCTGCAAAACAACTTTGTGGTAACATTATTTAGATAATTTTATATAAATAATTTGCATAAACTATAAATCTTTTTAATTATTAACGTGTTTCGAGGCCAATGGTTTCTTCATCAGAACAAAAATTATATCTACTAATAATAAAAAAACGAAGTACCTAAAAACTCCACAAAACCAAAAAATAAATATACTGAGATGAATAAATAATTAAGAACTAATGTGAAAACATATTTGAAAGGTAATTATTTGGAAAAAGGACCTTATTTTCTATACCTATAAAACTCAATATCTGTCTGTTGTCTGTTTTACACCGTTGGTCCGATTCTACTCAAATTTTGCAAACTTATGCTTTAGAACCCGGCGGGTAACTATTCCCCCTTCCCTTTTCCCCTTTCCCTCCTCCTGATAGATTTCCGTTCAACCGATCGGACAAACTTTGCAAACTTATTCTTTAGGACCCGGCGGATAACATAGGCGACATTTCCTCCCCTCCCCCTTTCCCCTTCCCCGCCCCCTTATCTGGCGCGTGCAGTGGGAACATTGAAGAATGACTTTTTTTAAAGGTATATTTTGGAAAAAAAATAGAAATCAAATATGTATGCTACAGATTTTTATGATATAATAAAATATGAATGCTATGATAACAATATTACGAAATATATGTTGTATTCCGATTTTTTTTCCAAATAATTGGTTACGTTAAAAGTCATGCTGCGGTGTTCCTACTGCATGCCCCTGCCCCTGATATATTTTCAGTGCAAATCTGAACCGTTCGACCGATCAAATTTGGAAACGTATTCTTTAACCCGGCGGGTAATATACATTTCCCTCCTCCCCTTTCACCCCTTCCTCACCCTTGATATATTTTCAATGCAAATCCGCAATCGACCGATCGAACTCAAAATTGGAAACATATATTTTGGGACCCGGCGGATAACATAGGCGAAATTTTCCCCTCTCCCTTTATCCCTTCCCCTCCACCTGATATATTTTTAATGCAAATCAGTACCGTTCGAACGATCGGACTCAAAATTTGCAAACTTATTCTTTAGAAGCCGACAGGTAATACAGTCAATATTACCCCTTACTCCTCTAACCCATCCCCTCCCCCAGATATATTTTGTGTAAAAATCTTGTGTACAAAAAAAAATATTGGACCCTAATTTTGCATACATATTCCTGACAGAAAAAAATGGCCACATTTCTATCCTATCCATCCCAGCCTTGATTAAATGGAAACACTGTTTTCATTAGAGGCAAAACAATGGAACCTTTTTTCTCCCCACAAATTTATTTTCAATTTAATCCTCAACCCGTGCAGTGCCTGGTAAAATCAGCTAGTTTATAATATTTACAATAATTAGCTACAACACTTTTTCTAATTCTTATAATTTCTAAATTATCCAACTGTTATCCTATGTTATTTGTATGGAAAAATTGAAAAAACAAACTGTTTGATAATGGCCTTACAAGTCGAAACAGCTATTACACATAAAAATACTTAACCCGTAGAACTTAATAATAATATTTATTAAAATTTTATTTATTTTAAATTACGCTAAAAATAAATATGGAGTTCTACAAATTAAACACAAAAACCATAAATAAATTAAAGGTGGCTGATATAGCCACCCTTGTGACTGTTTGATAATGGCCTTACAAGCCGAAACAGCTGTAACACATAAAAATACTTAACCCGTAGAACTTAATAATAATATTTATTAAAATTTAATTTATTTAAATTTCGCTAAAAATAAATATGGAGTTCTACAAATTAAACACAAAAACCATAAATAATCGAAAGAATTGTTTGTTTTTAGAAGCTCATTAGTAAATTCTGAAGAGTTATTGCTATTTAATTTTGATTTTAAATTTTTAGTATACGCTATATCCTTATAAAGGCACCATTGGCTTTGATAAATGTTAATGAATTTCGTGGTTATTACAAAATATTTTCTTATTAATTAAAAAAATATTTCTTTGTGACCTAAAACCAGTATGTTGTCGAGAAACTATACGAGAACTGTTCCTGAAAAGTAAGAATAGCGGTTTAAAATATTTTAAATTATTTATTTGTTGGTTATATTACAGTAGTTAACCTGGTTGGCAAAAATATTAACTGGTTTCTTTTTAAATTAATTTTAATATCAGTATTGAAGTTTTATAATGAAGCATATAAACATATTATATAAAAAAATATATAATAATTTACCACAAAGAAATAAAATAATTAAGAAATCAGGAATTAAAGTTTCATAATAACGTACATAAAGTCAAAATTTTTAATAAATTCATTCAATTTTAACACCAAATACATATGGCATATACGAGTGTACCTATATGATAATTTGAAACTATAGTCTATTGAATAGAAAAAATATAGCGCACTTGCTTAGTATGTTAGATGTGCACTTGTTTTGATTTTAGTGGCGCCTGGTACCTACCGGTAACGGTGAAAATAAAATATAAAAAAGCATGCATAAATGTTACTGAGTTTCCCACTGAATAAATATGTTTTATGTTAATATTACTTACTGTAGGTGGTGTGTCATTCTAGTGGTGAGTCGTAGAACGTAGCAACAGAAACATGATAAACGAGTATTTCGAGAGCTTTGGTTCATCGGATGTTAACCGCATGTACGGCATGCATAGCGTGTCCTCGCTTTTCGCCAGGCAACGGGAACATCAATCAGATTTTTTATTTATTTATTTAGATACCTATAACTGTAATAATGGCGTGCACATGACTCAGCACACTAAGGTTAAACTATATTGAGCGATGTTTTTATGTAGATAGATTTCAAATATAATATTATATAATGAGCCGATTTCTGTGTTAAACGAGGTATTAATATTTTCATATCATGTATTTGTATTTATAAAATGTTACTTTGTAAGTAGATTCTATCAATGGTAAGTACCTACCTACTTGTATAAGTGAAAATATTGTAGGTACATAAAAATATGATTTGTTACAAATACAGGAAAAATAATGATCATAGAACAAGTTTACAAGGTCGGTAATATGTATTTTTTTTTACAAAGTTATTTTAAATAAATTGTATTTTTTTGCTGATAAATTGTATACCAATTTGGTTTTGTATTAATATAGAAAAATATGATATAGATGTAGTAGTAATTATATTTAAATTTATATTTTATTTTAATTTAAAAAATATATGAGACACATAGGAGACCTACGAAAATAACATTTTAATTTACACGACATATGATTATATATATTTCACAAATATGATTTCGTGAGTGATTAAAGTTAAAGTAAAAACTTATAATAATTATATATTTCTAAAATTAAAGTCACGTAAAAACTCTTAATATTATAATAATAAAAATAATAATTAAATAAAATATTTTCTTTCTATTTGATTAAATGAATTTGCTACAATTTTTATTCATGAATTTGCTACAATTATTATTCATTCAATTTTTATACATGTCATACCGACCGCGGATTTGTCGCACATTCTGTTTAAAAGTTTCCTTCGACCGAGCTTGCGACAGCCGGGTAATATACGCGACCACCCATTAACGACGCAATCTGCGCAACCGACCGCGGGCGTCGTGTAGCGGAGTAGCGCTAATGGATCAATTGCTCAAATGTCGGTAAAAAGCTGCAGCAATCCCATTTTTCTGTGATGTTGCACGCAGATGAAATCCCGACGAGCTAGATATTCGGCTATATTCCGAAAAATAACAAGACTGTTAACTCAACACTAAAAATTGAGAAAAGGGACGTCTGTGAAATGTCAATATTTCTTCTTCTTCAAACAAGACAAAAGTATTTTGTGGTGACATTATAATTATATTTTATAGAAATAAACTTTGTTTACACCACTTCTTGCTGAAAAAAATTCGACATGTTTCAGAGCCCATGGCCCCTTCATCAGGATAGCAAATATATATCAATATTTTGATTATCTTTACTATAGATCTGAGGGACGTATGTCGCGAAGCATGAAAGAGAGAGCAAATGCTTTATAAGGTCGCGCGCATGTCGTCTCTAGGCTTTTTATACTATTATATCGAGACAGACCGCTGTTGTTCATTGTAACCTCTGTATAACGTATTGTTGCCACCAATAAATCAAGAGTAACCGACAACCTCTTTTATTGGAAGAATCCCGAAGTCACGACACGATAGTAAGAACATCACATCTATACTTCAATTTTTAAATTTAATTTTATTAGTTATCCTGATGAAAGGTCCATGGGCTCTGAACTGTGTCGAATTTTTTTCAACAAAAAAGTGGTGTATACAAACTTTATTTTTATAAAATATAGTCAATATTTCTATTATTGTGACGAAAATATTGGCTTTAAGTTAATATCTAAACTTTTTGGATGAAAAAAATAGTATATGTGTATGAAACAATTTCTCAAAAGATTTCTCATAAGTTTTAAAATAATATCAGTTCATACATATATATTATATAATATTCATCAAAAACTTATATTGTAGACAAAACTCCATAATGCGATGACAGGTTTGCGTGATAATATAAATATCGCTTCGATATAAATAAACAGGTTAACCATTTCAATCCATGTAAGTGTTGCAGTAGAAATATTGGGTGTTGAAAAGTGATATTGCACTATCGTATATTATGTAGACATAATACAGGATGCAATTTCTGCCTCAAAGTTTCCATCTGAAATTTCAAAAGCCGCACATTTAAATAAAGTAAGTAATTAAACGGGCATACATAAATTAGTCCTGTCTATTTTCGAATGTTGGAGTAGTAATAAATAATGAGGCGGATGTCGCAAATCTACGACTTTTTTATTTTTGAGTGTTCGGTAACAGTTACGAAAATAATAGTCTCTTTACTTTCAGAGTACGGTCGATTGTCTCGTCGAGGGCTGCTGGGAAGGCGAGACCGGTCGGGAGCGGCGAGCGCGAACTCTGGACGTCGCGTCGTCTCGCGGGCAGCTCGCGGGCGGCGCCGCGCCCCCGAGCCGGCGCGCTGCTCGCCTCGCCGCTCCAGTACCGAGTACTCCAGTCGCGCGGCCGCTCGCGCCCGCCACGCCGCGCCCACCGCACGGCTGCGCTCGCGACCGGCGGACCTCGCCGATGTTCCCGGACTTGTTCCGCGTTCACGGAGCGGGAAAATAATACGCGTTAATGCTAAAAGTGCTCCTTTCAAACATTTTTAAAATGGTTTTGAAACTATGTAGAATGAAAACCTGCGCTTAAACCCAGAGAAAAATCTTCTTTATGTAAGTTTTCTCTTGGCTATTTCGAAATTTATTTTCTTTTACATCGTAAACAAATTTTACTGTTTGCATTGTAAGTAGACGATGTTTTTTTTTCGTTAATTTAATCAACGCCATTAATAATTTTAAGAATAATAACATATTTGAGTACCCCCTTTTATCACTGAATTAGTTAGTGTGGCGTTTTATTTATATTTATGTTTTTAAACTATTTAAACTCTGCATTGAAACTTTTAAAACTAAATGATAACTTTTAGCCATGACACATTGAGCCATCCGCAGCGAGTTAGGGCATGACAATAATAAGACGAGAATATTAATTTAAATTAAGTATCATCCATCTTAATAAAATGTATTTAAACTCTATAGAAGTTATTACTATTATTGATACAATAATTGAACACAACGTAACGTTTGAACTATTTAAACGTGTTATACGCAGTAATCTACTGAATAAATATAAATGTCTTTTTATTACGCTTATTTTCATAATTCTATTGAAATTCGGTTTTATTTTTAGGGATCTAGACTAAATTAAATACGAGATCGTGGTACTTCAGTACAATATTATTTATATGAAGTTTTAAAATAAATAAATATAATAATTATTCACAGTTTTATGTCGATTTTCTGTTTTATATTAATTATTTAATATAATAATATTTCACATAACGAAACTTATATTTATTTTTAAACACTCAGTTCATTTTAAGAATTCACAAATTTCCACTATTTTTGTTTCTTTATATTGTTTAAAAAAATCTCTGAATCAGAGATAGGTATATTTACTTTTAAATGAATTAGTAGCTATTTGCTGTTTAAATGCCTTAGTATCTAGTTCTAGCACATTTTTTTAAATCTCATCTCTCATTAATCTCTCTCTCATGATCTCTTATCAAGATGACATGTTATTATGTTGTAATTTTGTTTTCTGTTATCCACATATTTGAATATTACTCAAAAATAAAGGTCTTTTACGAATAATTTATATAAAATTAATAATAAACATCACTATAAAAACTACCAGAATTTATCGATTTTATTGTGAAAATAACATGGGAAATATTTATCTTCCAGTAAGAGAGCGCGGGTCAATAAATACAACAAAAAGATGAGTACTCACTTCATTCGGTTCACAAATAAATACACTTAGTGGTGTTTTTCAAAGGCGCGGAAATAATATATTCCGAGAAAAGTGGGCAATCTGCGCCTAAACCACTAGTGTTGGACTCCCAAAAAAGATTTACGAGCGTAGACCACTAGAAAACAAATAAATATGGTTCCGACGGGTGGATGAACAGTATTCAATGAAGGCATTAAACATTCCGGCCTGTCGGGAGCAGTACGTGATCCGTTGAATATTCAATAGATGATTTAGGCGAGCGTCGCTTTGCAATCCCTATAATTTGTTTGATATTTCTGACACATTAGCGGTTTGACAAAAAGTGTAAACATCAACGGTGCGTGCGCTTCTAATGGCTCGACGATCGTTGACTCCCCTGGACTTACGTGAGTACCGTGTTTTTCTTGTATCGAAAATATTTTTTTGCTATTAGTGATGTCAATCGTTATTCCGCTAAATTGATCAAACTGTACGCCAAATCAATGTTGGAATTTGTGACAATATTTTTTAGTAGGTATCAACTTTTAGACGGTTATAACAAGACATAAAATAAAAATACCTACACATTTTTCCATCAATATATTTTTAAAAATGTTTAAAGATGAATATATGATTTAATCAGTATCAGAAAAATATCAAACATACTAAGGATAATATATAATTTATAAGATAAGATATAATGCATGTCGAAATGTTTGAAAAATGCATTAACTTTTAATTATTTTCTAAATGAAAACGCATTTTGTTATTACAGTTTTAAAACATATTTCAATGACATTTAAAATAAATTAGATTACTCGAATAGAAAAAAATTATCCACACAAAAAAATTTTTGGTATGATGGATCCAGAATTTTTCCACGATGACAATTTTGCTTTGTTTAACACCATTTAATATTATGTAAATCTTAAAACTTATTTATTTAGAAATATTTCTGTAAATGATAATGCCTTCGCCAATACATTAAATACAGCACCGAAGTCCTATCATATCTACGTTAATTTCCTGGTTATATGGAAAGGCATATCTCATAATTTTTTATGTCGCCTCATTTTTTTTATAAATAAGGCACTAAACGCATTAAAATGACCATTCACATGCGGCACTGGCGCGCGGCGTGGTAATATTAATTAAAATATCTTTAAAATAGTACACAAAGAGCGAAAAAGACTATATTCGCTTTTTACCTTGTATATTAAAATGGACATTCTGGCACTTAGTGCTTTATTTCAGGCGCGTGCAGTGGGAACAAGAAGCATGACTTTTATTTACCCGTATATTTGAGATAAAATATCAAAATTTAATATATCGATGGCTCCTACGTATTATATCGTAACCCACAAAATTCAATTTTACAGGAGAAGGATTTGAACATATTTTCGTCCGGTATAAATCTAAATATTGCCCAAGTTTTTTGAAATTTCGTTTCAATATTTTACTTTATACTGTAATTTCGTAAATAATCACAAAAAAGTCGAAATTATTAAAGGTTTTTGTAGAAATGCACATACGATATTATACTTCGCAAAAGACGCGACGTAAAATATCGTATAAATGACTTACCACATTTTACTTCGGAAAAGACGCGACGTAAAATAACGTAAGTGTTACATACGATAATTTTCTTATGTTATTTTCTCACGCATATTATCGTAAGTATTACATAGGATAATTATCTTATGTTATTTTCCAACGTATGTTTTCGTAAGTGTTACATACGATAAAATTATCTTACGTTATTTTCCAACGCAAATTATCGTAAGTGTTACATACGATAGTATACTTCGTAAAAAATATGTGATTGTTTGAGATACGATAAAATACGTCAGAAAAAAACGTTATTTATGGCAAAATATTTTTTTTCTTTCTTGGAAATAAAGATAATAATAATAATAATAATTGGATAATTTGTATAGCGCCGTTTTCGCGAAATACTCACCTCAAGGGCGCTTACATAATTAAATACATATGAAATACACAAAAAACTAAAAATCGTCGATTTGTGGGTTACGATATTATACGTAGGAGCCGTCGATATATCTGGCAGAATAGCATATCTAGCAGAATATATATGAAATAATAAAATCTGAATAAAATGTTAATTATTGTGATTTGAATATTACGAGATTTATCTTTTATTTAGGTTTCTTTTCCATATATATACTTAGGAAAATGCCTCTTGTTCCCACTGCACGCCCCTGCTTTATTAATTTCCTATATTCAAAAAAATAATTTATAAACTGTGTTAGATTTATAAATAAAGTGTAAATTTTAAAATTATTTGACTCGAACTATTGCAAATATTAAAAAAACGGACTACTGCAATAAATGTTACATCATTAACGTTCAGCTTAGCTTGTGCTATGAAACTCTTAACTTATGTTGCTGCTTTTCGAAGCTTTCCGATTCATAAATATATTGAAAATAGCACAGTTGATCGTAACTTGATCGGTCAGTGATGGATAACTGGGCGAGTAATTAAAAGTCTAGAAAAAGAAGCGTGCTTTATACAAGCGTCACCTAGTTTTTGTTACTCAACGGATCTTAGAATGTACGGGACAATATCAAGTTGATAGCTTTTTAAAAATTTAATAATAAATCGGGTTTTTTTCAGTTGAGCAGGTTGAGCAAATTTGTAGATTGGTTGGACTGACAATCGAAAGGTTTTTCCGAAACATGTAGATGTAATTAATGAATATAAGTAGATTAAAACAAATAATAAAATTAATTTTTTAATAACAAATGTATCATTTACATAAGACTACATATACATATATATATATATATATATATATGTGTGTTAGTCTTAATTCCTTTGGGGATAACCCGCGTCAATATCTGGTCCTCAGAAGGACCATTCGTCAACCGACGTTTCGCGTTGATCATTCGTTTCAATTCGATTCGCTCATCATCGATCAAGACGATTCGCGTCAACGACGTTGAATCATGATATTGGATGTTCCCGGCCGTTGTTAGCCTTAATGGCGTTTGTCTGGCTCCTTGTGATGCGCTTTGTACTCGATGTTGCTTCTATTGTGTTCGGTGGTTGAATTAATTGATTTTTGCGCATGAATATATTATTTTTACTATGAAATCTACTGTTGAATAAAATGTTTTTCCATGCCGTTGGGAGACGTATACCGTCATCTCTATTGTCCCGGACCTCACTTGGTAATAAGCTTCCGATACGAACGGACGTGCTCGCACTGCCCCTCGTGACGGAAATTTATTAACAAGACACCCCGAAGATGCCTGTTGTGATTCAGGCGAAACGTCGGTTGACGAATGGTCAGGACTTCTTCTGAGGACCAGATTTTGACGCGGGTTATTCCCAAATAATGTAATAATGAAAAACCTTTACTATAACCTTATATGTATCTATATATAGAGATATCAGATATATCTAGATATATATGTATATATATATATATATATATACATATATGTATATATACATATATGTAGGGGTAGGCAAAGAGGATAGAGAGCCTCATTTACATTCATACATCTTCGCAAGCAATCATAATTTCATAATCTCTCGGTGGCAAAATTGGTGTCTAAGTTCCCCGGCAAGGAGAAGTTACAATTATCAATCCAGCAAGCCAAAATTTTTACGATTAATAAATTTGCGCGCGTTTTACTTGAAGCTGTAAAAAATA
>JADDOH010016335.1:0-24321 GCA_016648135.1 Agrypnia vestita | reverse complement strand
ATTAGGTCCTTACATATGAAATTGGCGTTTTGCCGTACTGGCAAATTTGATCTCAAATATCTTCTCTGTGGTTAGGAATTCCAAATCCAAATTTATACAGCTATTTACTCATGTATTTGTGTTTTGAAAATTATAGTTCATTTGTTTTTTCCTCAATTGTTTTTTTCTTTGCGTCACTCAGTTTACAAAATGAAAAACTTGAAATATCGCGTTCTTTACGAGTACGAGTTCCACCGTGGCACCAGTACTGCAGATAAGGCTCGAAGGATTAATGATGTGTATGGCGACGGTGCCGCAAAAGAAAACACAGTCCGTTTTTGGTTCCAACGTTTTCGTCTGGAAATTTCGACCTGCAGAAAAGCCCGTGGAGGCCGGAGACCAAAGTTGATTAATGAAGAATTGAAGGCTATGTGGGAAGCGAATCCATCGCAAACCCCCAATCCGAGTTAGCTACAGGCTGCGGTGTTAGTGATAAAACTGTTTTAATCCACTTGAAGCAAATTGGTAAGGTGAAAAAGCTTGAAAGGTGGGTACCTCACGAATTGAGTGAAGCAAATCAACAAACGCGAGTTACTTGTGAGCGTTTGGTGGACTAGTGCTGGTGTCGTTCACTACAGCTTTCTTAAATCTGGCCAGACGATTACGGTAGATGTCTATTGTCAGCAACTGCAAACCATGATGGAAAAGCTAGCTGCTAAACAACCGAGGCTGGTTAATCGCTCTAGGCCACTGCTGCTTCATGACAACGCTAGACCACACACTGCACAACAGACGGCTACCAAATTAGAGGAGCTTCAATTGGAATGTCTAAGACATCCACCGTACTCTCCGGACCTTGCCCCAACAGATTACCATTTTTTTCGAAATTTGGATAACTTCTTGCAAAGGAAAAAATTCAACTCCGATGGGGCAGTCCAAACCGCCTTCAAAGATTTTATTGATTCCCTTCCGAATGGTTTTTTTAGTAAAGGGATCGATGAACTACCTATGAGATGGCAAAAGTGCATAGATAGCAATGGTACATACTTTGATTAAATAAATATATTATAATAAAAAAAAATCGACTTTATGTTCCTCCCATACTAAACGTCAATTTCATATGTAAGGACCTAATATTTATATTTTTTATATAAAAAAATATTCACTATGAATAAAATATTTGTCTTCGTCTGACAGAGGCGTAGTAACATTGAAAAAATACCCAGAAATGCCAAGAACCTTTGTATCTGTAATGATAAAAAATTGCGAAGAAAATCGATTGATGAAAAGTTGTACTGATGAATACATTTTTATTACAAGACTGATGATACGATAATTTTATACAATATTATATTTTATATTTCAATATTATTTTACTACAAAAAACTGTATTTATAATTATTATTTATATTTTCTTTTAATTGCCTCTAGAACGCACACGTTTTAAACATAAGCAGAAAATGTATGTAGACAACTATGAATCAGAATTTCAATTTGTGCCTGCGGCTTTCAGTAACTCCGATAAAGGTCTTGTTGCCCATTTCAATAAATTATGATGGACCTTTACATTGGAAGGCCGCCGACACCGAAGTCCGATGCAATATTTACTGGTTCATAAACCGAATATTCCACATAGCCTAGCGGATTAACCAATTCCACAATGTTTTCAAAATATAAAGTAATACACTACATAATACATACAAATTAAAAATTAAGTAATCTGACGTGCAAATAGCAAACAAGACTAATAAGTAGGATTTATGATGTAATAGCTCTTCGTACCCGGCGTTGCATGGGTTAAGGAGTAAGTTGAAATTTAATTTGTCGGGGGAAACGAAGGTTTCATTCGAACGGTATAGATTTGCATCTAGATTTGCTTTGTAGCCAGATTTGCATATAGATAATATATTAGGGGCAGGAAAAAAGGTAAAAGAGGAGGGAGGAAATGTCACCTTTGTAACCCGCCGGGTCCTAAAGAACAAGTTTCCAAATTTTGAGTTAGATCGGTCAAACGGTACAGATTTGCATCGAAAATATATCAGGGGAGGGGAAGGGTTAAAATAATAGGGGGAAAATGTCGCATATTTTACCCGCCGAGACCTTAAGAATAAATTTCCAAATTTTGAATCCGATTGTTCAAACGGTACAGATTTGCGTTGAAAATATATCAGGGGCGGGAATGGGATAAAAGAATAGGGAAAAAATTTTGCATGCAAATCTGTACCGTTCGACCGATCTGAATCAAATTTTGTTATTATTTATCTTATTGTTTAAGACCCGGCAGGTGATAAAGACGACGTTTTCCTTCTCCTCTATACTCCTCCCCCTCCTCCTGATAAATTTTCCATACAAATCTATACCGTTTGATCGATCTGAACCAAATTTGGTAAACTTATTCTTTAGGACCCGGCGGGTAACATAGGCATTTTTATCCCTCCTCATTTGCCCCTCCCCCTACCAATGGTAGAATTTGCATCCAATTCTGTACCGTTCGACCAATCTGAACCAAATTTTTCAAAATTTTCAAGACCCAGCGGCTGACATTGATGACATTTCCCCCTTCCCTTTAACCCCACCCCTTCCCCCTGATATATTTTCTATACAAATATATACTGTTTGATCGATCTGACTCAAAATCAGCATACTTATTCTTTAGGATCCGGTGGGTAACGTAAGTGGCATTTTCCCCTCCGAATCTATCTCACCCCCTCTCATCAATAATATTTTCAATACAAATCTACACCATATGACCGATCTGAACCAAATTTTGGATACTTATTCTTTAGTACTCAGCAGATAACATGGGCCACTTTTCTTCTCCCCTTTAAACCACCCTCTCCCCTTGATGTATTCTCTGTTCACATCCATACCGTTTGACAGATTTTACCTAAATTTTGCAAACTTTTTCTTACGGACCCAAAGGAAAACATAGGCCAAATTTTCTCCAAGACATCGCATCCATCCCGGCCTAGATGAAATGGAAACATTGTTTTTTTAGAGCCTTTGCAAACGATAGAACCTTTTGTTTCTTTCCACAAATATATTTTTAATTTAATCCTTAACCCGTGCAACGCCGAGAAAAAACAGCTAGATAATAATAATAATGTTGGATTATTTATATAGCGCCATTTTTGTGAAAATTTCACCCCAAGGGCGCTTTAAAAAACAACGCATATTAAAAAAGGTTCTAGATTTATATATATAGATATAAGATATATATAGATATATATATATATATATTATATATCTATAAAATTAATAATTAATCCTCTGCATACATTTTTTTTTCACATGATTATAATTTTCAAAAATTTTATGTGTCCTTGTTCTTACGGCGGAATTCATGAAAGTTGCATTGCGAAAGACTATCATACATTTTTACTTATAAATACACTTCCATAATTCATTAAAAGTTGAATAATTCAAACATAACAGTATCTGTAATATTAACAATGTAAATTCAAAATACCAAAACCGAAACACAATCATACATAGGTACGACAAAAAAAAACGCCTTACTCAATTGTAAAATTGTAACGAGAATGAATGCTTACGTTCTGAAACCAGCATATTAGAGACATCCAGGGTGCCCGGAGGTTTCCGAATAAAATCAATAATACACGCGCCGTGTGTCGAGTTTCGTGGGCTTGGTGTAAATTTAGACAGCTACCTAATTTTGGAAACCGCGTGGTAAAAGAGTAAAAATATTTTACCACCATACGTTGATTTACTATACTGTGCGAAGCGGTGAGGTTGTCTTTTTTCTTCTGCTGCATTATACAGCTCTGTCGATGAAATCTATAACTAGAGTACGCTATGTAAAGCGATAACAAAATCTTAAGATGTTTATTAAATTATTATCTGTGACCCCTAAAAATGACGTACTTTTATTATAGGGTGTGACAGAGCTAGTCCACAATACTTTACAGACGGATTCCTGCCTTGATTATGAGTTAAAAATGTTCAAGCATCTATGACCTTATATAAATAGTTATGGAGAAATGCGACATCAAAGATTTCAAGTTTTTTTCAATATTTCCGACTTATTTTTTTGTAAAACGTTGGACAATCATTTCAGTAATTTATATCAAATTTTAAAATTCAGTTTTTTTAATACAAACCAAATAAAATAATAAAAACCTTCTAATTCCAACATTTTATTTTACTTTTATTGAAGAGAATAAATTTTTATTATTATTGTAATGATAGTTCAACGTTTTGTAAAAATCATGTCAGAAATATTTTTAAAAATGCCAAATTTGTTACTGCATAACTATTGATATTAGGTCATTGTCGAACATTTTTGACTCACAATCAAGGCAGGGATCCACCTATAAAGTATTGTGGACTAGCTCTGTTACACCTTGAATACATTTCGGCAGCCAGTTAAGGTTGTGAAAACAGATCTAGCGTAGTATCTTAATGGACATTATTAATTAGAGAATTCCGCTTTTTTTGCTTCTTATACCTCATTATTATTGGAGCCGTCTGGTAGCGTTAGTGATGGTTGTTTTACATAGAAAATTATATTTTTTATGTACCTCATTTTATACACCTCATAATTATTTGTGCCATCTTTTATTTACGGACATTACAACATAGTGAATTATATATTTTGATTATGATTAATACCAATGATATATGTAATATAGTAATGGATGCTTGTACATTTTAGTTTTAATTTTCATTAAACTGAAATATTTCAAAAAATTAAAATATTAAAAAAACTATCTCATTAAGAGAAGCAACATTAAAAAAGTAACCCATGAAAACAAAGTCTTTATTATACTCCCTTTCTTTGTAAAATATAACAACAATCAAATACGAATTAAAACATATAACATAACACTAAACTTACAGTAATTTAATATATTTCTAAAATGTCAGATGTTTTGAGCTTTGATAAGACACTTTATGCTTTGAAGATTAAATTCTAAAAACGTTCGTGAGTCTTTTTAGATTTTCGACATTCGAAGTGAAGTACATATTATGCATACCGATGGAGTAATTCAAATTTAGAAAATATTCCAATTTGAAAAAACCAATAAAATCCCAAAAAATCCGAAATTATACTATAATTATTATTTTTTTTAACGAAAATTTGATAGATCTTCTTGATCGTTGCCACGAGTCTACTTGCCAAGTTTCAGCTCGATTGGATCACGGGAAAAGGGTCAAAAATCGATCCAAAGTTTCTGTTGACGGCAAGCAGACGCCACGAGTTAAATAAAGGGAGTAAAAATACAAAAAAGTCAATGTCAATGTATTTAACAACAACGAAACCTCATTGAACACGGAATGAGGTTAGGTATTCAATTTTAGGAGGTAACGGACGGAACAAACATGAAATCATCGAAATGAGATCAGCTATGGATGATAGGAAGTTGCGGCAGACAGCGAAATTATTATTACTGCATATCAGGTTTAATATTTTTCCGTATTGTTAATAAAAATATATTTAAAAAAACAGACAATTCAAATGTCCGAACAATTATCGAAATGTACTCGTGTTCCGACCACAAAACACGCGCACGCACGCTGCACCCATTAGTATAAGTACCTTTTAATTAAATATACAGGCTTTTGTTGGTGGATACCATATATTCATTATAAACTTTTATTTTTTGTTTCGGTTAAATTTTGGTAAATATCCAAACAAATGAAAAATGTTTTGAACGAATTCAACGAGGATTACTACTTAAAAATTTATTGAATTTTTTGTATCTGATTTTCTGTAGGAGCTGATGTATCTCTCTCTTCTAAAATCATGTTTCCTATAAATTTATAGGCTGTGTTTCCTTTAAAATATTGAATTCTGGACATTATAAATGAATAATCCTCAATGATTGCATTCAATTTATTTTGGATATTGTTGCCTTTGCTTTTATATCCCACATATTATGTTCATTCTAAGAATTTTTCATTCCTGATCTCATGAATGTAATGATTATAATTCGCCTAAATGGAGCATTATTAGAGTCTATCACCAGCATAAAGTATAAAACTGTACAGAAATTATATATATATATATATATATATATATTTTTTTTTTAAATAGAGATGCAAACACGGAATACGTGTCACATCAATATTCTTACTATTTTCAAACTAAGCTTATATTATAATTAAATAAAATTATACCCCTTCTTTAGGCGAGGAAATTGGCTTACAGCGGAAATGTATTCCCTGTAGTTAAAGTATGTATTCTTACACATTTAAATACCCTGAAGACATTGTTTATTTTTACATTTCGTTCCAAACCGAGTCTTTTCACGTAAAAAAGTATTTTTGTAATAAAATGTGACGCAGGCCCGAATACAGAGTTAACACTTTGATAATTTAAAGATTAAGGTATACTTTTAAAGTATTGTTTTGTACTTAAAATTATGCTTTTGAGGCATACTTTCATTAAAATCATCTAAGAGTATTTTTTTCGATATTTTAACAATAGTTTCTAATTTTACAATCTCGTAAATAGTTTTTAAAATAAATCAAAGATATTGAACCAAGAAATTTACGTTAGTTCCAGTTTATGTTTCCTTTATTTATTATTTATTATTCCAGCGGTCTTGTGTTTACTATATAATATAATAAGTCGAAAAATGAGATACGGAGCAGAAATAATTTGACTCTCCGAGGACTATTTGTAGAACACAGAAAACGAAATCATTTCAAAATTTCTATCCTTTGAAATTGAAAGTTCATCAGTTACGTTTATTAATATATTATTTTATACTACTTACATTATATTTTACTTTATTTTATACTTTAAGAAGTGCAGAATATTTAAATTTTATTTTTAATTTATTTTTTTCAACGTGTTTATTACCAATGACACAATTAAACGCCTCCCTTTTTTAGGTATTTTACGCACTGTTTGACTAGATAAAATTGATAAGCACTATCCCAAAAAATAATAAAATTAATTATAGTAAACATAGAGGAAAGTTCAGTTGTATGTCAAATCTTCCTCCAACATAAACGAATTCGATTTCATTTAACATCATTCCTAAGTCAGAAGCTTTCATATCATCTTCCGTGCTATCCTTGTGAAAATTGATAAGCACCATCCCAAAAAATAATAAAATTAATTAAAGTAAACATAGAGGAAAGTTCAGCTGTTTGTCAAATCTTCCTCCAACATTAACGAATTCCATTTCATTTAACTTCACTCCTAAAAGTCAGAAGCTTTCATATCATCTTCCGTGCTATCCTTGTGAAAATACAAGTAGCTCGCCAATATTAACTGGAATACAGCGCGGCTGTTGCAACTGCGCATTCTGACATGTCTTCGCATTTCTTCTACGTGAGATAAGCGTAGTGACGTTTATTGTTACCATTTTAAAATTTATTAATACCATTCATAATATAATCTGAATTATTTATGTAAAAACTCCGAATAATGTTTTTTAAATTATATTAGGTCCTTACATATGAAATTGGCGTTTAGTATGGGAGGAACATAAAGCCGATTTTTTTTAATTATAATATATTTATTTAATCAAAGTATGTACCATTACTATCTATGCACTTTTGCCATCTCATAGGTAGTTCATCGATCCCTTTACTAAAAAAACCATTCGGACGGGAATCAATTAAATCTTTGAAAGCGGTTTGGACTGCCCCATCGGAGTTGAATTTTTTCCTTTGCAAGAAGTTATCCAAATTTCGAAAAAAATGGTAATCTGTTGGGGCAAGGTCCGGAGAGTACGGTGGATGTCTTAGACATTCCAATTGAAGCTCCTCTAATTTGGTAGCCGTCTGTTGTGCAGTGTGTAGTCTAGCGTTATCATGAAGCAGCAGTGGCCTAGAGCGATTAACCAGCCTCGGTTGTTTAGCAGCTAGCTCTTCCATCATGGTTTGCAGTTGCTGACAATAGACATCTGCCGTAATCGTCTGGCCAGATTTAAGAAAGCTGTAGTGAACGACACCAGCACTAGTCCACCAAACGCTCACAAGTAACTTTTTTGGAGTCAATTTTCGCTTGGGGCATGGTTTGGCTGGTTCGGCAGGGTTCAGCCATTGCGATGAGAGCTTCCGATTATCGTACAGGATCCACTTTTCATCACAGGTAATGATTCGATTAAAAATCCCTTCATTATTGTGCCGGTTGAGTAATGCAACGCTGCAGTCAACGTGCGTTTGTTGATTTGCTTCACTCAATTCGTGAGGTACCCACCTTTCAAGCTTTTTCACCGTACCAATTTGCTTCAAGTGGATTAAAACAGTTTTATCACTAACACCGCAGCCTGCAGCTAACTCGGATGTGGTTTGCGATGGATCCGCTTCCACAATAGCCTTCAATTCTTCATTATCAACTTTGGTCTCCGGCCGTCCACGGAGCTTATTCTGCAGGTCGAAATTTCCAGAATGAAAACGTTGGAACCAAAAACGCACTGTGTTTTCTTTTGCGGCACCGTCGCCATACACATCATTAATCCTTCGAGCCGTTTCTGCAGCACTGGTGCCACGGTGGAACTCGTACTAGTAAATAACGCGATATTTCAAGTTTTTCATTTTGTAAACTGAGTGACGCAAAGAAAAAAACAATTGAGGAAAAAACAAATGAATTATAATTTTCAAAACACAAATACATGAGTAAATAGCTGTATAAATTTGGATTTGGAATTCCTAACCAAAGAGAAGAAATTTGAGATCAAATCAACCAAAACGGCAAAACGCCAATTTCATATGTAAGGACCTAATATTTTTGTAAATACATTTGATTATTTTTTGTATCTTTCGTTTTATATACTCTATTTTGGATTTTTAATTCATAATTACCATTAAGATATTGTCAGCGACCAAAATTAACAAGTCCACTAGGCACTCACTTTTCGAGAGTTGTGGATCCAGGCCTCATTCAAGGAATGGTCGAGATTAACTTAAATGTCTGAGATTAAAGCAAAGGCAATAATATAAAAAAAATGAACAGTGAATTCAACAAAGATTGTTTATTTTAAATATTCGGAATATATCCTATAAAATCTCGAATAAATTTATTTCGCCTATAATTCCTATTTTGGAAGGACATAAAATCTATAATTCAGTATACCTATTCCAAATTAGTTATCCCCGGTGATTGCATTCAAAACATTTGGATATTGCTGCCTTTGCTTTTATACCTCACAAATATAGCCAAACACTTGAGTGTAGTTCGATCGTGGCCTTGGGTGCAGAGTTCAGAATGTGCGGGTCTTCGCTTAGGCATCAAATTCCTCGGCACTCGCTGAGTAGAAAGCTTCGAAAAATGCAATTCTAAAGTGAAGATGAATTCCTCCTGTTCATTTCTTAGGGGCTTTGTTGACGTTGTCTGAAATTCCCGCGGTTGACGACCACCCACTGCGAAGATCGTCTTAAATACCCGTTTGTGTTTATCCGATATTGATCTCAGCTGCTTTTTAATCATTGCGTATTTTCCTCCGCCAATTTTTCCGATTATTATTATCCGTTATTTCAAAGATAAATAAACATCAAACATGCAAATAAGAATTCCAACCTATTTCAGATTTTGCAAGTGCAATAAAGCGAAGTGGGACTAACCAAGAACCCGGGATCGTTTTATGAGCAAAAGCTCCCGTATCGGCCCTACACTTTCGCCATCCAGATCGACATTATTTTAATCCTAATGTGGTCGATCCCACCGCACTACAGACAATGATAAGACAAGTGTGCGGCGCGGCGGGATGTCCATACAAAACCGCGTCACTGTCACATGGGTACAGAAGAAAGGCTATTTTTAAACGTGAAAAAGAAGCGTTAAAAATAAATTAAAAAATTAAGATATTTATATATTCGAAACTACAAGATACAAAGTTGAACTCAACACCTCTTTTAGACGAGAGAACGCGTGTTTCTTTACGTATATTGAAAACGTGTTATATATTTTTATACGTATTTATTCTTACATAATTAAATCCCCTAGTATATAAAACGATTTTTACAATAGACATTCTTTTAAAAAAAAAATGTTTCGTTCCAAAACGGGTCTCTAAAAGTACTTCAAGAAAAAAAGTAATAAATATAATAAAACATGATCTTATTATTTTTAATATATTCAAATTTTAAGAACACAATTACTGAATCTTGTCGCCAGAGATCATCAGTAAATAATTTTAAGGAAAAGTAGAAGTCATATTTATCAGCAACGACAAATTTTGACAAATTTTCAAAAAAAATTCGTACAAGGCTTTGGCATAGGGGGAATAAAAATTTACAAGGTGTAAAAAATAACATGTAATAAAATAACATGTATACGACAAAAAAATTTGATGGATGTGGGCCATCTTGGGATGGTGACACTGTAATGTAAATTGATCACTTAACCAGCCATATAATAGGTCGTGAGCCCTATGAAGATCCAAAAAGCTTCGTTTCTATAAGACATATAATTTACGTTAATAAAAGCGCAACTTATTTACTGAGACATTATTTTTTTAAAGAGTTTTATTTTTATAAAATATAAAATAAATTGAATTTTAATCAATACTATTTTAAAGTTCTGCAAGTTGAGCTTTAATTTATATTTGATATTGTTTAATTAAGCACAAATGATCCAAAGATAACGCTCTTAAATAGTCAGAAAAAATGATAAAATGGAAGCCATAAATTAATATAATATTTAATTTAATGATATCATGAGTGTAAATAAAAAACAACTTAAAAAGAATTTAATAAGCTGAGGGTATCATTGATTTTAAGTGCCTAGGGGAAAAATAATCTTAATAAAGGGCTTCAACAAAAACATTTAAAGATCCATAGGGGAAAGGCTAGCGTAAATCTTATAAATAAGTCGATTATCCGTGGTGCGTTCACTGTTTGGTAATGGCCTAGCAATCCAAAACACCTTTCACATTTTGAATAACGCTTAAATTGCAAAACTTTTAAATAATTTTTATTAAATTTAATTTATCTTAAATTTCATTAAAAATAAACATGGAAAACATAAAAACTAAATACAAAAACCATATAATATAATAACAATCAAATAAATTTTTAAAGAGTATTTAGTTTGACCTTTTCACAATGATTTCAAAATTTACAATTAATTCATAGTGATTTTTTTAAGCAAATCAATCCTAGTGAATCAGCCGTGGACTCGCAGCGTGAACCAAGAAATTTCCGTTGGTCCATGTCTACGTACTTTGGTGGTGTGCATACGGGGCTGTATTTTTTTTTTAGGAAAACGGTTTTTTTTCAGGCGAATTTCGCCAACAAAGATCCTTTGTATCCATTTTACTGAGTTGGCAGTCGAAAACAAATGCGTATCATTTGTTTGATTGTCTTGTTTGAATGCATGTAGTTTTTGTAGTAGTAGAACGGATGTTAAAAGCAAATAGTTTCTGAATATTTGCGTTCGCTTTTTATTCAAAATTCAAAAATCATTAGCCTTTCTAAAGCCCGGATAGTGCCTTGCGCCACCGGTCATGTTTCTATCACACTTTATGGCGCAACAAAGCCCATTGCACATGCACATCCATATTAGTTGCATGTTTGAATTCAAATGTTTGAGCTCGAATGTTTTTAGATTTAAAATGCCCCACTTTAATTTTTTTTTTTAATAGACAATTTTAATTTAGAACAATGGGATTTTCGATGACTAATTTAAAATGTTCATCAAATATTTATTGTGACAAAAAAAGATTTTGTAACGTGCTACCTCTCTACAAAAACAGAACTGGTCATGTTTAAAGAGGGAGTTAACAATGTAATAAAATTATCGGAATGTAATTCAATCTATATATCTATACATAAAAAACTCAATGTCTGTCTGTTATCTAAACAAATTTTTGTTTGTTCGATTCGACTCAAATTTTGTACATGTGCTTTAGAACCCATCGGGTAACACAGGCGACATTTCCTTCCTCCCCTTTATCCCTTCCCCACCCTTTATATTTTTTCAATACAAATCTGTACCGTTCGACCGATTGGACTCAAAATTTGAAAACTTATTCTTTATAACCCGGTGGGTAACAAAAGCGATTTTTCCCTCTCTTTTTACTCTTTTCTCTCCTCCTGATATATTTTCAATCAAAATCTATATCGTTCGACCGAACGGACTCAAAATTTGCAAAATTATTCTTTTCCTCCGGCGAGTAATAAAGGTGACATTTTCTCCTCCTTTTTCCCCTTCCCTTCCGCATAATTTTATTCAATTAAAATCTGTTCCGTTCGATCGATCTGACTCAACATTTGGAAACATTGCTTTAGGATCCGGCGGATTACAAAGGCGACGTTTTTCCTTTCTTTCCTAATCCTTTTCCCAGCCGCTGATATACTTTCAATATAAATCTGTACCAATCGACCGATCGGACTCAAAATTTGCAAACTTATTTTTTAGATCTAGGTGGGTAACATAGGCGAAATTTCCCCTTCCTTCTAACCCAACTCCTCCCCAGGTATATTTTCTGTACAAATCTACATCGTTTGACCGATCTGACTCAAATTTTGCACACGTATTTTTAGGGAACTGGTGGATCACATAGGTTTCCACCTTCACCCCCTTTGCTCTGACATATTTTGCATGCAAATCTATACCGTTTGATCTGACCCAAATTTTGAACATTTATTCTTTAGGACGAGGTGGTTAATACGGGTATAGATGACATTTTCTCCTCCCCTCAATCCCTCCCTCCGCCCCCGATATTTTTTCTGTACAAGTCTACAGGAACCAAATTTTTCATACATATTACCGACGGTAAAAATACGCCACATTTCTTCCCTAGACATCTTATTCATCCCAGCCATGATTAAATGGAAACATTGTTTAAATCAGAAGCTTTGCAAAATAATAGAACCTTTATTTTCCCCCACAAATTTATTTTCAACTTAATCCTTAACCGGGCAACGCCGGGTACATACAGCTAGTAACAAATATATTTGAAGCACAAATAAAATGTTTTATTGAAGTATAATAGTAATATTAAAAAAAAATTATTGCAGTCATCGAGGATAACCTACTAATTTATAATGCACTGAATTCGAAATTGTAAAGAAAACATAGCCTATAAATGTATAGAACACATGATTATGGAAATGTTAGATACATAAAGTGTATTATTCAGTACACTTTAAATTATAAAAACTCGGTGACTGCATTCAAAACATTTATATTAATTTTTGGATTTTGCTATCTTTGCATTACCCCACATATGAAGTAAATAATGAAAAATGAAATAAATTAATTGGAGTAAGTAGTAATAAGTTAATTGGGAGTTATTTCTATAGATATTTTTTTAAATTCACTGTTAAATAAATGGTTAAAGTTTTTGAATATTTTTTTTGTTATGCATGTATTTGGTTAAAATGTTTTATTTCAATTAAAGAATAGTTGTTAAGCCCTACATTAGTATTCCATATATTTCGAGATGTACAAAATTTAACCTTGTGTTTCCAGAATTTTCTGTTGCGTTTTCTATTTATTTAATGTATTCGTAACATTCAAGATATTTTTAGCATTTTTATCTTTAAGTTTGACAGCGACTCATTGAACTGAGGAATATATTAAATAATGGATTATTCGTAAAACTGAATTGGTTGTTAAATTACATAAGATTCGGTGTTGCGGTTAATTTGATTTATAAAATTTCTATATTATTTAACATAAGGCCTATATCATTTGTAAGTAAAATTTCCATACCTCTATATAACCCGCTAATTACCTGTATATTTTTATAGCGAAATATAAGGCTAGACATTTACATTACAAGTTTGAAATTCGATCGTGATCTTTCAAGACGAGTGTGACAGATAATCTGAATCTTACATCAAGCGAATATCAGAGTTCATCATACATGCCGTGACAATTGCTAGAGTGAAAAGTTATGATAGAAAGATTCGGTGGTACAATTATTGACGATGTTCGATATCGCACCGACAATAAACATATACGAAAACATTCGATGACAGGCGATCGATTGCATATCTCAATATGTTAACGTTATTTTGACTTCCCACGTATTATTTGAGTCGAATTCTTAATATTTTCTTCCTAGAATAGGTGAATCTATTAAAGTTATATAAACTTAAGAAAAATATATTGCGAGGATGTTCATACGATGAAATGGTGAACGTTGCATTATAGAAAATGATCGCTTAAGCCAACTTATATAGATCATAAGTCTTGTAGCTACCTTATAAAGACTTCTATACATGTTTTCCATGTCAATAGTTTCGTGTGTGTGACTTCTACAATTCATCTTAATTAACTTTAACTTGCGTAACGAAGCCCGTTGAAACAAGCCAGGTGATACCAGAATAAATGTTTTTTTTAATTGTTAGATCTGGAATAACTTCAATACGACTATTATTTTTTCATTCACGCAAACGTTCATTTATTGCGATCTTTTGATTTAGAAAAAAAGTTACTTAGTTCTATTTATTAGTAATTTATTTATCTAATTTGTTTTTAATATTAAAAACTTAATTTTAAAATTGCAAGATCATGGTTAAAATTTGTTGAAAATAAGTATAATCTTATCTTTAAAGCTCCGTGTATTAACATAAATCGTTTTCAAATGACATATGAACGAATGATTGAGTTGAAATAATTTCCAAATTAAATTCGCCGGCATGTGTTCTATAAGCAAAATAAATAAATGTTGAATGAAGTCTCTCAACCGAAACATTTGCTTATACAAACAAGGTTTATGTTTCGAAACAACTTGAAAAATCCATTACCAAAATAAACCAAACGTTTTGATTCATGTTATAGAATGTTGGAAACGTTTTTACTTTTCAAGTTAGATAGGCACTCCCAAGATGTACTTATATTCATTTTGTACGCGTGTGAACTGGTTAGGATTATTTTATGAAGATACACAATACACACCACAAAGCTTTGTCCATTATTCCTCCATTTCAGGATACCCCTTCATTGACAAACACAAAAAGTAAAGTTCTTCTTTACAAACGTGGAGACTACGATTCAATTAATTCCGCTTTATAACAAGCTGACTGGACATCAATTATCTCTCATTTGCAAACAAGACTAGCACTTGAGAATTTATAGAACTTTATAAAATACCTAATAAATCTGTGTATCCCCATAAGTAAATTTGGAATTCTAAATATCCTCCATGGTATAATCCTGCCCTTATAAAGGTAATTAAAGAAAAATCAAAATATTTTAATAAATATAAGAGATTCAAAAACCGAGCTGACTACATTTCCTCTCCTACGTAAAAGGCATAAGGATTTAAGTCGCAAAAAGTATAAAGTCTCGTTATTTAAAAATATCGAAAATGAAATATCCTCGTATCCGAAAAATTTGTGGAGCTACGACAAATCTTCTAATAAATCTCAAGGTGTCCCAAAATGCATGTACCTAGAAGAGCTAAAAGCTAATAATGGAACAGATATTGCAAATTTATTCTCCGAATATTTCAGTTCAGTTGTCAGTAAGCCCACCGACACACCCCCTTGTGCCCTTGACCCTATTGACCGTGGGAACCATACATCTAATATAAACAGTATTGAGATGACACAGAAAATAGTCTTGAAATACCTAAAGGAAATTGAAATTCACAAAGCTGCTGGTCGCGATGAAATACCCACCATCTTCATTAAACGATGTGCGGACAATCTTTCTACTATTATCTCCCGTCTTTAAGAATTCAAAAATAAATTATGTAAAAAACTACAGACCAATCTCCAAACTTTATATTTTCGATAAAATTTTTGATAAAATAATCTATGACCAAATATATTTGCTGCTATCAAGCCGAGCCTGAATACTAATCAACATGGTAAATCTACAACCACAAATACTTTACTTTTCATAGAGTACCTCCCGGACAACTTGGATAACAGAATACAAGTGGACAAGATTTCAGCAAAGCGTTTGATAAGGTTAATCACTCTACCTTGCTCAACAAGCTTTAAAAGATAGGTATCTATAGTAATCTTTATTGCTGGATGTCTTCTTATATCTCCAACCTTAGTTTAATAGTAGTGGTTGCTGAATTCAAATCCAATTCTGTTGCTGACACATCTGGAGTTCCTCAAGGCAGACTGTTGGGACCTTTATTATTCAAATTTATGTTGTTGTCAAATGATGTTGGCAATTGTTTTCTTAACTCCCAAACCATCTTGTATGCAGACGACATGAAAATATTTTTACCCATAAAATCAATCGAGGACTGTCTGAAGATGCAAAATGATCTATATCCTTTGAATGCATATTGCATTTCCCACTTTCTTGAAATTAATATTTCTAAATGCTCAGTCGTACGCTTTACCAGAAACATAAAGATACTCATCTATGAATACTTAATCAATCATCTACCGCTACCTAACAAATTTGAAGGCAAGGACCTTGATAGTAAATTGACTTTTAATATCCACATATATATCCACTTGATAGTAAATTGACTTTTAATATCCATATATCCAAGCTTCACAGTACACAAGAGCAGAATCGAAAGCGTCCAACATAGAGTTTTGAAGTACTCTCTTTTTCAAGTATATTCTTCTTCACCATGCGTTCTACATAGTACGAACAGCTTTAAATACTATACAGATTTGTTAATTCTTTTGTACACGTATTTTGCACACGTACGCCCAATATCCCCAGCTTTCAATCCACAATCTTTTGCCTATTCCGGGCTTCTCTTCCATACCGTATTAGCATCAAATCTGCAATGGTAATCTCGTTTTGTCTACAGATTTCTATTGAAGATAATTGCATTCAGAGTGCCATTCACTTTATTTAATAATCATCCTCAACCTTGACCAGAAAAATAAATGTGCCGGAGAACGCGTCAAGAAATCTTTGTAGATTTTTAGTTGAGAACAAAAATATTTATTGACTATCCTTGCGGAGTTTAAAATAAACTGCATACGTCAATTTGTCAAGCAGTATGGATCGACTTATATGCATTGCCGCACCCAATGCGCGCTGTTTGGAAGGAGTGACGTTATTATTGTAATGATATATGATGGAAGCGATCTGCGAGTTTTCCCCGTTACGAGTACAGAGGATGCGTATAATGATGTTTCATATCCATTATTTATTTATTGTATAGAACATTACTGGGACAATTCTTCTTCATATTTTTTTTTCTTGCCCAATTGCAAAAATATAATAATTATGTAGGTATGAACAAAAATCCAAGCAAAAATTATTTCGCTACAAAATTTCTATAAGGAATAAGTCAAATAAATGTGAATAGTGCTTAATTAAATTTTTATATGGTTTTCATGATCCTTCAGAATTTAAGAAATTTAGAAATTTCTGGTATATTTTGCCGTGTGTGCACAGTCTTATACGAGGAAGACATCTGTGCACTTTTCCAAGCTACCGACCAGTAGACATTCCAACATTCTGAAATTCCAGTGGATATTTCGCGTTTCAAGAGGATCTCTTCCAATAAATGGATGGCATAGAGTTGGGTAACCCACTTTCTTCAGTGATTTAAAACTTCGCAATGGAGAAATTCGAAAAAACCACCCCTGAACACAGCATCATTCGAAAGGTCCGGTGGAAATACTTCGATACTTTTGCAATCTACTCACAAAGATAAAATGAATTAAGTATCTTTGGCCATTATTAACATTGCCACAAGCAGAAAAAACATGGAGTGCATTCTAACTTAAGTCTTAGTCCTGTTTTGTCTCAGGATAGTCTCATCTGGGCAATCTTCTGCAGTTGTATTTATTACAGAAATGAGGCATTTGTGCATCGCTATTCACGGGTTGCCCAAGCAATAACAAAAAGCCTAAAATTTAGATAGAAATTCAGTGATTTTGAACAAAAACTGATTATTTTTTATTGGCACGTAATAAAAAAAATGAAAAAAAAAAAAATACTAAATAAGAAAAACAAAACAAAGGTTTTTATAAAAGAATTTGCGGGCATTACACGAAGTTGCGCGTATAGACAGATAGACGGACAGACGGACAGACGGGCGGATGGATGCAGACGAAAGTATTATAATTGGGACAATCCTTAATTCATTATAAATATAGAAAATAGATTGATTTATCAACAAACAGTGGTTTAAATAAACTTCTTTTTATTAATATTTTTAAATGCTGCCACAAAGTAGTTTTACAATTATTGAAGGAACATAATTTTAGTTGTTAGATTAATGTTCTTGTTTTCCCACGAGAATAATCTCGTAAGTTGTTTCATAGCAACTTAAGCCAGTTGAATGCCTCTTAAAGTTTCGTGCCTTCTATCGCCATTGTTATTGTCATTTTCATAAATATACTTCCTCTTGAATGAACTACTGTACGATCATAATATTCAATTTCTGCATTATTATATAGGGTATCTTTAGTTTTTGCAACTGTGTTCAAAAATGTAATATAAAATCAAGTTTTTAAATTTAAATATCATTTCAATCATTACTGTTCAGGACTTCCTCGTAATCTTTAACCAATTAATCGATACTTTTTCTATGGAAATAGGCTAGTCTGGTATGAAAATGGTTATCGAGGCAATTTTTCAGATCATCGTCGTAGTTGAAATATTTTTATGGAAGGTGACCGATAAATGTGGTATCTGACGATGGGAGATCGGAAGAATTTTAAAGTTGAACTCCTGGAACTCAGAAATGGCGAAAAGAAAAGAAGAAAAGAATTTTCCGTTATAGAAATTAATAAAAACTATCACTTAATAAAAACTCACTTTAACAATAATTATAAAATAATTATTTTCGATGTTTGTAGCGTTAACTTAATTAACCACCAGTTTCGATACCACCGTATCTTTATCAGAATGGACGCAAACTAATTATTCATTATCTATTCCAGCAAACAAATCAATTTTTGAACGGGGCGTGGCTACAGCTATGGTGGGGGTAATTGAAAAGTGGACGCCGAAATGGGAAATATGTCAAGTAACGGGCTGTATAATTAACAACCAGACAAATTTTATGGAAAGCCCGTTACTTGACATATTCTCCATTTCAGCGTCCACTTCTCAATTATCCCCACGATAGCTGTAGCCACGTCTCCGTTCAAAAATGGATTTGTTTGCTAGAAGAGATAAAGGATAGTAAGTTTGCGTCCATCCTGATGAAGATACGGTGGTAACGAAACCGGTAGACGTAGCTTTACTAGTTAAGTGGTAAATGCAAAGTTGTTTAATTAAAATTAATAAAATAATTAATACAATACAGCAGAATGGCGCACTTTTGTTTTGGAAAAATAATAGGATGTTATTTTTTTTCAATTGGATGAGCATCTTTGGAAATCGATATTTAAAAAAAAATATTATTTGTTTGTATCCACTTATATTTATTTATAAGACCTAAATGCTTCGAAAAGACCTTTCCTTCGTCATGTGTTTTATAAATGTCAAAATATCAAAATGAATGGGTTTTTTTGTTTTACCAAATTTAAAAAAAATATATTTTTAAATATTATTGCTCAAGACCTTGATCACACACAATTATTGGAAAAATTGTAGAATCGGACTAGTAGTTGTAAGTAGTGAATTGAATTTCACAAATCGTATGTGAAATTCAATTCAATTATAGTATATTATTCTGTGTGTAATATCGGACCCAAAGCCATTCGCTCGTATTGATGTTTCACCGGCTTACGTACTACAGATCGGATTAATTTCAGTATCCTGTTTATGCACATAATATGCAAGAATTTCACATTCTCCATTGCAGAGGTACTGTAATATTCAAGAGCGGTAGATGAAAACAGGTATTGAGCTACTGTAGTGGCACGTGTCTACACGATTAAATAAATCTCGTACACGCGTTAAAATACTGAACGTGAGACAAACACAGAGATGAGCTTTAGATTGGTAACAAAAACACAAACCTCTATTCGTCCTTTCATTATAAATTGATCAATAAACAATATTAAGTATAAAAAATAATACTATAGTCCTGATATTAACATCATGATTTCAATATTAGAAATAAAATAAATGGATTGAAATAAAATAATTGGATGGAGGGAGAGGCCTATATCCAGCAGTGGAGAGACGAAGGCTGATGAAGAAGAAGAAGAAAAAGAAGAAATGGATTGAAGATGAAGAAGAAGAATTTTTTTTCAATTTATTCAATTTATTGAATGATTATCTTTTAATTAAATATTGTTTTATAAATATTATTACTTTATGGTAGAGAATGAGCTTCACACATTGATTTTTTATTATTATTTATTGACACTTCAGGGCTTTAAAAAAAATAAATGGAAGTAATATATATTTTATATACAATATTTAAATATCATAGCATTTTTCTTATCCCCAGTACCCACAGGTTTAGATGCTCATTTTTAATACAAAATTGTGAAGTGAAAAAATCTTTAAAACAAATATAATTTAAGGTTTAAATTACTGTAGTTTGACATGTTTAGGATTGAAACAATAGATTTTTTATACGAACCGTACATATGTTTTAGATTCGATCCCTGACATTTCGCACACATTAGCTTCATAAATAGAGTGCCCTGTCATGAAAATAAACAATGAAACTAATTAAGTAAATTGGATAAAAGTTATACTATTGCAATTTTTGGTGAATTCCAACCGGTTTCGGAAACAACGTGATAAAATTAGTTAATTCGTTAAATTATATGTGTAGAAATTAACTATGTTACTTGTGCATGAGTTTTAATAATTTTATTTATTTATAATATTCAATTTTCAACATTTCTTGACCACTGAAATGTAGAAGAAGAAAATGGCTGGGGTTCAGAAATACAAAGGATGGACATTAGATCACTAGAAATAAGTGTTATTTAAAAAAAAGTCACTTTTTGTTCAGAGTATTCGCCACTAGTTTAATCGCTGATCCGATTTTTAACCATCTCACAACTATCAGTCACTTAAAAAACCTGTGAAGCAAATGCTTTAGTACTGTTTTCTTTTTTTGGTGAAGTAGGTACTTATAACAGAGATGATGAACAGCGAAAAATATATTTATAATAACTTTAAATAAAATAAATAACACCACTTCATTGAGTTTCAACTCACAGCTGAGCCTTCATCAGGTTAAATATGATGAAGGCTCAGCTGTGAGCTGAAACTAGTTGGTTAAAACTAAATAAAGTGTTGAATAATGTTAAATAAATAGTAAATAAATAGCTTTTATTCCAGCGTGACAAGTTATGTGTGCAAGACCTGGTCTGCCATACATTTAGTATACATGTTACAGGTTTACAAAATTATACATGACTTAAACAAATACTTATTTTATTTAAATATATTATGTCTCACCACAATGCGATTGCTCCATGTGAAAATATATGTTTATTTGTTTTTTAAGATCAAATAGTCCCTGAACCCTCAAAAAAATACTCGGAAAACCCGTATGAGTTTTCTCCGAGATTGTGAAAGATTCTTTGCTGACAATTGGGTTATCATTGGGTAAAAAACTTAATGTGAAAAGAATCTGGAGGTGAAAAAAATATTAATATAACATAACTAAACTAATTGACCTTTCCCATACGGTGCTAAAATTGAAACGCCAATTCTACTGTTGTAAATTCAGTGAAGATATTGATCTTTTAAAATTTTTAAGTCGGATTAATAAAATGAAAATGATGGTCGATCTTTAAATTAAAATATTATGTATATATTTGTAATATATTTTAATTTGATCAATGTATTAAAAATTTCCATCATTATTAAACAATAAAAATACAAATTCAAAAAATACAGAAATAATTAATTCAGAAAAGTTAGATGCAAAATGCAAAATGTTGAATGCAATTTAAATAGTCACCTGCTAACATATATTTCATTAATAATAATCATCTGCTATACGTAGAAAAGAACAAAATTTTAATTCTCAGCTACACATTACTATCGCCTCATCTACATTATACACCTTTGCATGCAAGCTCGACGATTGTTGAAGCTTTTAAACGGAAAAACTTGTCTTACTTTCCTCCTTCTCAAATTCCATCATTTTTGACTTGTTATAACATTCATAATAAGGTCACTTTCCTTGCATACATCATACATCCTGATTACTAGACTATGTAGTAAGTCTTGTTCGCTATTTGCCATCCATCCGCGTGCAGTAAACAGCACATAATCAAATCTCTTATTTTTGTTCCTATTTTCACACATTCCAGTTTTTTCACACAATTTTCCATATACAAGTTGAAAAGCCGTGGAAAAATTTTTGTTCCTATTTTCACACATTCCAGTTTTTTCATACAATTTTCCATATGCAAGTTGAAAAGCCGTGGAAACATAAGCAAATTTGTTTGACATCTTTTCAATCAAAGAGTGAATGATCCATGGATTCTTACACTTGCAGTACTTCTATCGTACAGGAATAAAATTGCGTGCATAAGTTTTCTATTTACCCTGTAAATAGAGAGTACCTTCTACGTCCTTCCTCTTATAACCCTATCGTAAGCCTTTTGCAGATCTACAAAGGCACAAATAAGTTTTTGATTTTTCGCTGAGAACTTTATGTCAACACTCGAGCGAAGATCAGATCCGCGCACCTTTTTCACCCACAAAAGTCCCTTTGCATGTTTACCTTTTCATTCGTCACCGGTTCTACTTTTTTTACCATAATTCTTCCATAAAGTTTACCAGCTCCGAGCTCAAAAAAATGATTGCCTTTTAGTTACCGAATTTTATTGATCCTTTTTTAAATCTTAATCATTCACACTAATCTTAGTGAGCATCTTGGCAGATTCCTCTCCTCGCTTTCGTATGTTTCTACAAAAAGATTTCATCCATCTATCATTTATAATTTATTATTATTATTATTATTTTCATTATTATTATTAATAGTATTATTATTATTTCATCTTCACTCATTAATATCTCTCCATTCACTGGAATTGGTGGTCTTCCACTGCGTTATCAACAACTTGCCGTCCAGGATTCAATTTTGGCACACAAGCTGCCCGGTTTGTAACCGTTGTATATGGATTAATGATGGTATTTTAACCGGTAACAAACTAACCATTATTTGAGATTTGTATTTGATTGTATCGATGATTGGTAACTAATTTTTCGTGATTCGATGTCCAACCATCGGCATCGCCACAAAACTACACTTTTATCTCAGTTACTTAATCGACACCACGATTAATCGCTTAAGATTACGGTTTGACCATCATTTGTTGAATTGATGAACTATAACTTTAATACAACTTAATTTGAATATTTCAGTTTTCAAATCTGAAATTCACTAAATTAAAACATTGTCAAAAAAAATTATTCCAAGTGATTTCAGATATTGTTAATAGATCTAAGAGGATCATAAAACTCATAAAAATGAGTAAGAACTTGAGACCAGCTGCAATGTTTCCACCATGCCCATATACTGCTTTTTCTCATTACAATGCTGACATATTTCGTTGGAAAAATAAGAATATTCCCATTACTTTCATAGCATAACGTGACAAGAGCAGGGTTGTACTAAGGATTAAGCAGGAAGTAAATAAAGGAGCGCTCAGTAACAAGTCCTTTGTGTAAACCTTAAACGAGTTTTATAACTCTTATTCCGGAACATCGTAAATGTCTAATAAAAGAGTTACTTTCATAATAGCATAAAAATATTTAAAAAATAAAATATTATGAACCAATAAAGTAATATAAACTGTAATTACTAAGAGTGTATTTTAATTTACAAAATACAATAATCAAATCGTTAGCCATTCTTTTTTTTGTACTTAGTGTATGTAGATATGTATAGTTAATGAAATATTTATTTTTATTTATTTAATTTATTTATGTCATTATTCCACTATGAGAGGAGATTTGTGCAGTTCTATAAATTCCATATAAGTAGGTATACATATTTTTAAATTATAATACAAGCGATAAATAAAATGTAAAGGTTTATGATATTATTGACAAAAAATGTTGAAATACCTAGGATATACAGAAAAAGATAATGATTTGGTATGAAGCGATGAAATAAATATTAGGTCCTTACATATGAAATTGACGTTTAGTATGGGAGGAACATAAAGTCGATTTTTTTTTATTATAATATATTTATTTAATCAAAGTATGTACCATTGCTATCTATGCACTTTTGCCATCTCATAGGTAGTTCATCGATCCCTTTACTAAAAAAACCATTCGGAAGGGAATCAATAAAATCTTTGAAGGCGGTTTGGACTGCCCCATCGGAGTTGAATTTTTTCCTTTGCAAGAAGTTATCCAAATTTCGAAAAAAATGATAATCTGTTGGGGCAAGGTCCGGAGAGTACGGTGGATGTCTTAGACATTCCAATTGAAGCTCCTCTAATTTGGTAGCCGTCTGTTGTGCAGTGTGTGGTCTAGCGTTATCATGAAGCAGCAGTGGCCTAGAGCGATTAACCAGCCTCTGTTGTTTAGCAGCTAGCTTTTCCATCATGGTTTGCAGTTGCTGACAATAGACATCTGCCGTAATC